>CAUYQV010193001.1:0-19426 GCA_963574575.1 Galagoides demidoff | reverse complement strand
ACAGTAGTAGGGAGGTGAGCTCGGCGCCTATAGCTCAGCAGCTAGGGTACCAACCACATACATTGGAGCTGGCTGGTTCAAACCCAGCCCAGGCATGCCAAACAACAATGACAACTACAACCAAAAAAAAAAAGGTGGCTCAGCGCCTGTGGCTCAATCGGTTAAGGCGCCAGCCACGTACACCTAAGGTGGCGGGTTCGAATCCCCAGCCTGGCGCCGCCAAACAACAATGATGGCTGCAACCAAAAAATGGCCAGGCGTTGTGGCTGGCGCCTGTGGTCGTAGCTACTTGGGAGGCAGAGGCAGGAGACTCGCTTGAGCCCAGGAGTTAGAGGTTGCTATGAGCTGTGATGCCATGGCACTCTACCCAGGGGGATAGCTTGAGGCTCCGTCTCAAAAAAAAAAAAAAAAGGGTGAACTTATATATTTGGGTGGCACTTGTGGCTCAATGAGTAGGGAGCCAGCCCCATATACTGAGGGTGGCGGGTTCAAACCCAGCCCTGGCCAAACTGCAACAAAAAATAGCCGGGCCTTGTGGCGGGCACCTGTAGTGCCAGCTACTCAGGAGGCTGAGGCAAGAGAATCGCTAAGCCCAAGAGCTGGAAGTTGTGGTGAGCTGTGATACCATGGCATTCTACCGAGGGTGACAAAGTGAAACCCTGTCTCTAAAAAAAAAAAAAAAAGTAGTGGGGAGGAGGGGATGGATAAATTCACACTTAATGGGTGATACAACTTTGACTCAAACTGTACAAAAGCAATTTAAATAACCAAACGTGTGTGCCCCCGTGATATTCCAAAATTTAAAAATAAATAAATAAAGTTACTTTGAAAACTGTTACAAAAACTAAGACAGCAGAGCTGGGGGAAGCTGTGGGGACAAATGTGCCCCACCAAAGCCACATTGACAGCTGCTCTTTCTCCTACTTAATCATTGACAAGCACTCTGACACAAGCACACCTGCTCTGGCCAGGCATAGGGACGCAGCAGTAGGAACTCTCTGCTGGTGGAGCCTGTCTTTGAGAATGGGGCGCAGCCAGGACCACATGACAACTCAGTGGGATGTGGGCCTGCTGGGAGGAACTGCAACTGCCCTGAGCCTGGCAGGAGTGTAATCTGACCTTGGGGTCAGGGGGAGCAGGGGATGCCCAGGTGAGATCTCAAGTGGGGCTGAAGTCAGCCTGGCAGAGGAGGATGGGTGGAGGGGGAAGAATATTTCAGGCAGGGTCAGGGAGCCAGTGGGGGAGGAGGGAGACAGAACAACTTCTTCCTCTTCTTCACACAGAACTCCCACACTTAAGAGTTGATCAGACTCTGTTCTCTTAAAAATAAAGAAATAAATACATAAAATACGAGGTGAATTTAGCAGCTGATACTAAGGTGAGAACACCCCTGGGTTTCACCCTAAGGGGGCATTTGTGCCCAATGGAAAGCTTGAAGAAGAAACCTTCTGAGAAAAGAGGGATCCCTTTGGGGTCCCCTGCCTGCTATCAAAATAGTTATTTCCAGGGAGAGAGGGCTATCCCCAGTGGGACAGAAATAAACACAGCATTTATAGGAAGAAAAAGAAGGAGCCCAGCCCCAGAATGGCAGCCTTGGCCTGGCTGAACTGCAGAAGAGCTAGTTGGTTCTTGGAGCTCAAGCTTACCTCTTGGGGGACTTTGGTTTTTTTTTTTTTTGTTTGTTTGTTTTTGAGACAAAGCCTCAAGCTTTCACCCTGGGTAGAGTGCTGTGGCATCACAGCTCATAGCAACCTCTAACTCCTGGGCTCAAGTGATTCTCCTGCCTCCACCTCCCAAGTAGCTGGGACTACAGGTGCCCGCCACAACGCCCGGCTATTTTTTGGTTGCAGCCATCATTGTTGTTTGGCGGGCCCAGGTTGGATTTGAACCCGCCAGCTCAGGTGTATGTGGCTGGCACCTTGGCCGCTTGAGCCAAGGCGCTGAGCCTGTTTTTTTTGTTTTTTTTTTTTTTTTTGAGACAGAGTCTCACTTTTGTCGTCCTTGGTAGAGTGTTGTAGCATCACAGCTCACAGCAACCTCAAACTCTTGGGCTCAAGTGATTCTCTTATTTTATCCTCCCAAGTAGCTGGGACTACAGGTGCCCACCACAATGCCCAGCTATTTTTAGAGATGGGGCTCCCTCTTCCTCAGGCTGGTCTCAAACCTGTGAGCTCAGGCAATCCACCTGCCTAGGCCTCCCAGAGTGCTAGGATTATCCACGCCCAGCTGGGACTCCTGTTTTTGACCTGCCATATTAGGTGGGTACTGAGAGCCAGAGGACCCCTGACCTGGCAGACTAGCTCCCCTTCAGCCACTGAGAGAGGAGGAAACCAGATCGGGGAGGTGAATTGGTGGATCATTGGATCACCAGGATGGCCAGCAATTGGGCTGGAGGTCCCTAGATGCTCAGATCCCCAGGCTGCCTACACACCCCTGCCTGGCTCATCCTGCCTCCTTCACCTGGTCCCTTCAGGACAGACTGGACACCTGCCCCTCTCTAATCCAGGTCCTCAAGTCCTTCCTGCAGCTCTGACTCTCTACCCCAAGGAAAATGCTGGACTCTGCAGAATGCTAAAAGTGGTGGGGTTCAACACCTCCAGGTCCCCCCTCGCTTGCATTTTTCTCCCCAGGTATAGGCTCTACTGGCTCTTCCAGCCTGTTCGCCCATGGTCTCTAGAACTAAAGTAAACATGCCTCTAGCCCCAGATTTAAGTGCAGGAGGTTGGCCTTTCCACTGTGATAATACTCTGCTTGCAGGGCACTATGTGGCCAAGAGGAAGTAGATAGGAGCAGCTGGTGTGCCTAAAAGCCAGGGACAGGCTGGGTTCGAGACCCAGGCCCTTCTCCCTGTGCAGGAGTCCTCAGATCCAAAAGAAGAGGCTGGTGGGGTTGGGTAAGGTGATTCATGCCTTTCATCCTAGCACTCTGGGAGGCCGAGGTAGGTGGATTGCCTGAGCTCACAGGTTCAAGACCAGCCTGAGACAGAGTGAGACCCATCTCTAAAATAGCTGGGAGTTGTGGGAGTCCCAGCTACTTGGGAGGCTGAGGCAAGAGAATTGCTTGAGCCCATGAGTGAGGTTGCTGTGAGCTATGATGCCATGGCACTCTACCGAGGGCAAAAGAGTGAGACTCTGTCTAAAAAAAAAAATGTGAAATTGGAAAAGTCTTTTCTAGATTCCAAAAGTCTGGGCAGGTGCAGTGGCTCATTTCTGTAATCCTAACCCTTTGGGAGGCCTAGGCAGAGGATTGCTTGAGCTTAGGAGTTCAAGACAAGCTGGAACAAGAGCAAGACCCCATTTCTACTTAAAAGAGAAAAACAAGTGGGTGTGGTGGCTCAGGTCTATAGTCCCAGCTACTCAGGAGGCTGAGGCAGGAGGATTGCTTGAGCCCAGGAGTTGGAGGTTGCAGTGAGGTAGGCTGATGTCATGGTACTCTAGCCTAGGTGAGAGAGTAAGAATCTGTCTCAAAAAGGTTAAAAAAAAAATCTCCTGGTAACCCATTGGGCCAGTCTTGTCAGGGCCCCAGGACTGGTCAAGTCTCGGGCCCGGCTTAGGTAGGTTCCGGACGTGGACCACTAAGCTACCTTGCTCAGGAACAGTTTCTCTTAGGTGCCTGAGAGCTATCTACTTTAGCTGGAGAGAGAGAGAGAGAGTGTGTATGTCTTAGAGAGAGTAAAGCAGTCTTCCTAGAAAGATAGATCTTAGTCTTTAGCAGAGTTTAGTGATCTTCAGCAGAGACATGCCGTGCTGGTGTTCCACAGGCAGGAGAGGAGACAGAGTCAGAGTAAGTGTGTCCGTGATAGAATGCACATGCTTCCAGACTGCCTTCTCTTCCAGCCTAATATAAGGCTATCTCGTGCCTCTCAACACCACAGGTTTAGAGACTGCCAATTCACCAAAGTTCTCATCTCGCGAGCTCTCTCCTGCTTGTTAGAACTAAATCCCTCTCCATGCCCTCCTCATCAAGGTGTTCCATTATTGAGTTATACAGGTATCTCTTATAACTGTCACTCCTAGCCAGAGGCTATACGGCTGCTACACAGTCTATTTCATGTCATATAAAGGAAGAGAGAAAACCTCATTTATCTCCTTGGGGGCCCACATTGTTTTAGGAAGCTGACCTCAGCCCAACCATATACTAACCTCTTTCTCTCTTTCTGCCCTCCAGCCCACCTACTCCAAATGCAAATAAATAGCTGAGACAGGACACTGCCCCCACGTTACCTTACCACACCCTCACACTTCCCTGGGACTTGTTCACCTAGCTTTTTATTGAGGTAGGGCTAAAATGCAGTGGCATCATCACAGTTCATTGCAATCTCCAACTCCTGGGCTCAAGTGATCCTCCTGCCACAGCTTCCTGAGTATCTGGGACTATAGGCACCACCACTCCTAGCTAATTTTTGTTTGTTTGTAGAGGATGGGGTCTTATTCCTGGCCTGAAGTAATCTTCCGGCCCAGCCTCCCCAAATGCTAGGATTATATGCTGAGCCACCACACTTGGCCTGTGGCTATTCTTAAAACTAGTACCCTGGGCATGTTCATGAGTGCTCCTTCCATTTGGAGCACTGATGACTCTCAGGCAGCAGGTCCCCTCACCTTGGGTTACCAGGTGTGGTGGCTGCAGGTCTGGCTATCTTGACACTGCATCTCAGGCCCCAGTGAAACGTTTCCTGGCTTCCATTGTCAGGCCTCAGAGAAGCCCTGCCAGGTCTCCTGGGTACTCTGCATTGGCCATGGAGACCCACCTCCAGAGCCCACTGGTGGAGTCAGAGGACAAGGCCTTGTGACATCCCACCCCTACCTGGTGGCCTCTCCACTGCCTGGGTCCTGGGGCATCTCCCTTGGCTGGCTGGGAGCCCCTGAATAGAGCAGGTAAGGCTCTTCTTGACGTCCTGCTGGCATCCACTCTCCAGGCCTGGCGTCATTGGCTGCTGGGGAGGAGAGAGTTCAGTCACGTTTGTTCTGGAGCCTAAGGATGCTCTTTCCTGGGCTAGGCCATAAAGCCAAGAAAAGCACCTATCCTGGGCCAGTACCTGCAGCTCCCTGGCGCCTGTGGCTCAGGGGACTTGTTTACTTGTCACGCAGCCTAGGAAGGGGCCGGGCAGGGTGTGCAGCAGGGAGACCTGGCAGACCTCCCTCTACCCCCTGGCCCTTCTCAAGGTCAGCCTCCCTGGCCCTTCTCAGTCTCTAGAACGTCCACAGAACATGGAATTGTCTCCCTGGGCCACTGTTTGGCACCTTGATACAGCACAGAGACACATTTGTTTATCTGGAACTTGAAAGTAACTGGATGTCTGGTAGTTTAATTTGTAAATCAAATAATACCAGAAGTGGGTGGGGCTCTCCTCCCTGAGCTGCAAGGGGCTTCTCTAGGCAGAGCCCCTCCTGGTGCCCACTCCCCCAGCAGTGCTCTGGAGGAGGCCCATGCCAAGGACCAGGAGCAGAGGGGATGGCCTGGACGGCTCACTGGGGAACTCAGCTGGGCCTGTTCCTGTATATCAGATGCCACGTGCCCCTTCCTTTGCAGCCCTTTCCTCTCCTGGTTCTACAGCCAAAGGAGCCCAGGTCCATGTCGGAGTATGTGATAGGGTGACCCTGCCACTCCCGTAGTCCAAGCTCCTCTCAGCTCTTCATTTTAGAAATAGCTCTGCTACCTTTGCAATGTGATCTCTGTTTTGTCTCAAATATAAAGGAATCATCCCTGCAGGCTTCCACAAACCCCTAGCAAAAAGCTTTGATAATTCTTTTTTGACCCACAAAGAATCTATTTCTGATATGAAACTCAATGTGTGGCCCTGGATAGTCTCTACCTGGAACTGGGTCCATTTTTTTGAGACAGTCTCACTCTGTCACTCTGGGTAGAGGGCTCTACTGTCATAGCTCACAGTAACCTCAAACTCTTGGGCTCAAGAGATCCTCTTGCCTCAGACTCCCAAGTAGTTTTTTTAGAGATGGGGTTTCACTGTTGCTGAGGGAGTTCTCAAACTCCTGAGCTCAGTCAAACCATCTGCCTCGGCTCCCCAGTGTGCTAGGATTACAGGTGTGAGCCACCTTGTGTGTCCTGCAACTGGGTCTTAAGCTTGAATTTCAGGACAACTGGGCAGTACTTATCTGTGCTGTCCACTCAATGGCTTTTTTTTTTTTTTTGCCAGGGCGGGGTTTAAGCCCCCCACCTCTGGCATATGGGGGTGGCGCCCTACTCCTTGAGCCACAGGCACCGCCCACACTCAATGGCTTTTGAATATGGCCCATGAGACAAAATGTAGGTATCTAAAATAACCTCTAAGAGGAACCACATACAAGTGCAGGGAGACCCACTGGGAAGCCCCATCACAATTCAGGGTATTAGGAAGCTTGTGCCGCTTGTGCTGGGGGAGGCAGGCATCCCAGGACTAGGAGCTTCCTAGGTAATGTGAGGGAGGGATGGAGTAGCCAGGAGAGAGAAGGAACTTGCCCCCAGGGGTTGTCTTGGTTCAGACACCTCCTTTTCCTCTTTCCCTTCCCCACCACATACCACACTTTAGACATTCAGAGGCCCCACATAAAGAAACAGATCCACTGAGGAAGCCAGGAGCTGGGAGGAGGGGTAGCTATGGACAAGTCCCAGGGGCTTCCTGGGACTTACCTGTGAGTCCATTTCAGATGGGGTTGGACTTTTTTTTTTTTTTTTAAAGATTTATTTATTTATTTTTTTTGCAGTTTTTGGCTGGGGCTGGGTTTGAACCCGCCACCTCCAGCATATGGGGCCAGCGCCCTACTCCTTTGAGCCATAGGCACTGGGGTTGGACATTTTAACCCCTGGACCTAGAAAATCACAAGGCATGTGATTTTCATCTTCAAGATAGTCTTGGTTGACGGGGAAATGAGAATAGCTTTCCTCAGGCCAATGTCTTGCCAAAGTCTAAGCCATATTCTTGGCATTTTCCCTTGGGAACTATTTCCTCTTGGCTCTACAGGACTGAGTCCTTTGCTTGAAAACAATGTACCTTCTGGCTCTGTACCCTGATGGAGCAGTTACGAGTTTCCCCGCAGCACTGGCCTGACACATGGTGCAAAGGGGACTAGAGAAGAAACCCACGGTAGAAGCGGGGTTGCCGTGGGGTCTCTGGGTGGGCAGTGAGGAAGCCCACAGGGAACAGTTGCCTGGGGCCCAGATCGGCTGGGGAGGGTGCTCGAGAGAACAGAGGGGAGGTGACAGCGAGAGAAGCAGGAGTGCAGGGAGGAAGTCAGTTGGGTTCTCAGGTGGGAAAGGAATGATGGAAGGCAGTTCGCCTAAGGCAGGCGGCACCCAGCTCCTCCCTGTCCTCTCCTCTCCTTACTTATCGACCGTACCCTTATCTGCTGAGTTCAGACATGGCACCTCGTGAAGGCTTTTGCCATCCGTTCCTCAGATAGGTGGCAGAAGGAGGGAGTGGGGGCAGGGAGTCAACTCATGAGACAGCAGCTGGCTATGGCCACGGGTAACAAGGCCCGAGATGGCTGTGGGCCCAGCCCATGTGAGGGGCAGAAGGAAGAACAGAATCTGCACCAGGCAGGGGGCAAAGGGTGACTAATTGACCTAGACAAGACTTCACCCAGGCGTGGACCCTCCAAAGGGAGAACTTTCCTCAAGTAAAGAAAGGGATTTTCAAGGACCAAGAGTGCTGGCCTGAGGCTCAGAGCAATGTGCAGGACAAGGCGAGGGCAGCAAATATTTCTGGTCCTCTGGCAGGTTGGGGAGGAAGGGCGTGGCCCAGGGCTAGTGTCCTGGGTCCCACCTGGGCTGAGCCTATAGGAGCAGGCATGAGGAAGGGACACTTGGATTATGATCTCAATGGTACAGTGAGCTAAAAGGGTACACCTGTAATGAGACTTGGGAAGGGCCCTGTAGGGGCTCCGGCTTGTCCATCCTGTATTGCAGGCAGAGGGGCTAGTAACAGCTGAGTCTCCAGTGGGTGCCCACCCCGTTCATGCAAGGAATCAGAGTTTTCTAGGCCCAGACTTTGTCAGGGCTAATGTCAATTATTCTTGAAAGAACACTAATATCAACACTAAGTGCCAGCACCAGCAGCCACAACGACTCGGCCATTTGTACCTACGATGACCTCAATGCCTCCATTTCTACAAGTAATGGTGTGATAAAGCTTTCCTAAAGATATGACCGTACTCATAACCAGCGCAAAGATAAAAACCATCCTGGTGGCCATTTTGGTAAAGCAAGATGTTAACTGCCAAGTTACCCTGAATGCACTGAGGCACCCTTTAGGAAGTTTAGGCCTACAGAACTTGAGATCATTTGAGATCATTTCTAACTCAATGGTGTTTGGTAAAACTGGCAAACATTTCTTTTTTTTTTTTTGAGACAATGTCTCACTTTGTCATCCTTGGTAGAGTGCTGTGCCAACATAGTTCATAGCAACCTCAAACTCCTGGGCTTAAGCGATTTTCTTGCCTCAGCCTCCCAAGTAGCTGGGACTGCAGGCACCTGACACAATGCCCAGCTATTTTCAGAGACAAGGTTTCACTCTTGCTCAGGCTGGTCTTAAACTTCTGAGCTCAGGCAATTTACCTACCTTCACCTCTCAAGTGCTGGGATTACAGGCATGAGCCACTGTGCCTGGTTGGCAAAAATCATTAGATGACCCAAGACCTCTACCCTGGCAGTAGAAATCTCTTGGATAAATCACTGAGCTGCTGGCTTGGCTCCTGTGGCTCAAGTGGCTAAGGCGCCAGCCATGTACATCCAAGGTGGCAGGTTGGAATCCAGCCCCGGTCGCCAAACAACAATGATGGCTGCAACAAAAAAAATATATAGCTGGGCATTGTGTCAGGTGCCTGTGGTCCCAGCTACTCAGGAGGCTGAGGCAGGAGACTCACTTGAGCCCAGGAGTTGGAGGTTGCTGTGAGCTATGATGCCACAGCACTCTACTCTATAGCTTGAGTCTCCTGTCTCAAAAAAAGAAAAAAATCATTGAGCTGCTCACCTTTAGAGAGGTCATATTATATTTATAGCTCTAATAAAACACATGTAAAACAACTGATGATCAAATTGGCAAAGGTGGCTTGGTACCTTTAGCTCAGCAGCTGGGGCCCCAGCTACATACACTGGAGCTGGCAGTTTTGAACCCGGCCAAGGCCTGCCAAACAACAATGACAATGCAACAAAAAAATAGCTGAGCATCCCAGCTACTTGGGAGGCTGAGGCAAGAGAATCATTTAAGCCCAAGAATTTGAGGTTGCTATGAGCTGTGGCGCCAGGGCACTCTGCCCAAGGCAACATAGTGAGACTCTGTCTCAAAAACAAAAAACAAAAATGGCTGGGCGTGGTGGCTCACGCCTGTACTCCTAGCACTCTGGGAGTCTGAGGTGGATGGATTGCCCTAAGCTCAGAGGTTTGAGACCAGCCTGAGCCAGAGTGAGACCCTCATCTCTACAAAAAAAAAAAAAAAGCCGGGCGTTGTGACGGATGCCTGTAGTCCTAGCTACTTGGGAGACTGAAACAAGAGAATCACTTAAGCCCAAGAGTTGGAGGTTGCTATGAGTTATGATGATGCCACAGCACTCTACCCAGGGCCACAAAGTGAAACTCTGTCTCAATAAAAACAACAACAACAACAACAAAAAATGAAGTTAGCAAAACCTCTGAAATTGGTCACAATCAAGAGACCATCCCCTGAGTCCCAAGTAGCCTGGCTTTCTTTCTGTCTCCATAACTTGCCTGCTGCTCTGAGCCTAGGCTTGGAAGCCTTTGAATCCGATTGTGGGCAGATTACACAAGTTCTCAGATGTTCCTCATACTGGAACCTGACCCGCTGTTCTGTTGTTTTTCCTATTTGAATGGAAATTAGAGTCTTATCTGGCCTGCTCATAATCCTTTTAATTTCCTTTCAAAAATTAAAAAAAAATACTTAGTACATTTCTGATTCAAAGCATATGTATTTTTTCTGGCATCTAAAAAAATACTTTTATCTCCTATCGGTCTCTGGTTAACTCAACTGGATGTTTCAAAATGCATTTGGATGAGTTGCCTGTACTCAGTCACACGTTTCTGACTTGGTCCAGCCTTATAACATGCGGCTGCCATCCTCAGCACTAGAATTTGAGGTATCAAGACCTTGGTCATTGATCTACATAATCCTGAGATTCCTCCTCTCAAGTTTTACATCAAACGCGGCTTTCCCCAGTGGCACCCAGATGTGGCAGGAAAGCAGCACTCCGAGCAGGGTATGTGGGACAAGCCAGCCACTGGCCTGGCTGTGGTGTTAGGGGCCTGTGAGCCTCTCCGACATGGGGCTGTGGCAGAGACCTGAGGCTTCCCAGGAGCAGGGTATGTGCCTGCACCTCCTGGTGCTTCACAAAGATTCTAGACATCACCAGTCCCAGAACTGACCCAGCTTGCTGCCAAGGTTCTTATGTGAAGAGGAGACGAAGGCCCCGGGAGCGCCGGGCTTGCTCTCCGTGTAGACTGCCTGATGAGTGCTGGGCAGAGCCTGAGGGGAGCCGGTTCTGGCATGTTGGGCTGCCTGGGGAGAAATGAGATGGTCTTCCAGCCTGGGGGGAAACATGAAAAACAGCAATAAGTATAGACAGCCAGGAGATATTTGACTGCTGGCTATTAGTAGCATCACAAACAAATACAGGTGAAGGTAACCATGCCTAAAATTCTTTAGTTAAGCTGATTTTAGGAGATACTAAACCTTTTCAGGCTGGCTGGTGGTTCAAACCCATGATCTTAACACTTTGGCCTCATCTCTTAAAAACAAAAACAAAAACAAAAAACCCCAGAAAAACCTGGACAGGCATTAGTGGTGCACACCTGTAGTCCTAGCTATTTGGGAGGCTGAGGCGGGAGGCTTACTTGAGCTCAGCAGTTGGAGATCATAGTGAGGTAGGATTGTGCCACTGTAATCCAGACTGGGTGACAATGAGATCTTATCTCAAAAATAAATAAATAAATAAAATTAGATAAATGTTTTTAAGGATATTGGCAGTAACTGAAAGGCTGAACTATGAAATAGAAGTTACCCCTGGTAAATTCACAGTGACACACAGCTTAGTATATTTCTTTTCTTTTTTTTTTTGGCAGAGACAGAGTCTCACTTTATTGCCCTCGGTAGAGTGCTGTGACATCGCAGCTCACAGCAACCTCCAACTCCTGGGCTTAGGCCATTCTCTTGCCCAGCCTTCCAAGTAGCTGGGACTATAGGCACCCATAACAATGCCTGGCTACTTTTTTTTGTTGCAGTTTGGCCGGGGCTGGGTTTGAACTCGCCACCCTTGGTATATGGGGCTGGCACCCTACCCACTGAGCCACAGGTGCTGCCCAGCTTGGTATATTTCTAACATACAATTACATCTTACAGCTTTGGGTGACAAGGGACCGTGACATTTCAATCAAACAACATAAGGCACAAATCTTCTGGTTTTCTCAAAGGATGAAGCAGATGAATGAAGGGATGAATCCAATCCAATAATGACAGTATATTGTCCTGTCTGAGTGGCAAGTACAGGGCAAGAACTAGATCCAGAAAGAACTTTCTTTCTTTCTTTTTTTTTTTTTTTTGAGACAGAGCCTCAAGCTCTTCCCCTGGGAAGAATGCCGTGGCATCATAGTTCACAGCAACCTCCAACTCCTGGGCTCAAGCGAGTCTCCTGCCTCAGCCTCCCAAGTAACTGGGACCCTAGGTGCCCGCCACAACGCCTGGCCATTTTTTGGTTGCAGCTGTCATTGTTTGGTGGGCCCCGGCTGGATTCAAACTCGCCACCTTAGGTGTATGTGACTGGCGCCTTAGCCACTTGAGCCACAGGCGCCAAGCCAAGAACTTACTTTCTTGTCACACTGCCTAAATGAATCGTGTAGAACGATGCCTCTCATGGCTGAACAAGACACCTAAACCAGTGGAGACTGGTCTGCCATCCAGCAGACTAGCACTGGGGGCCTCAATGAGCTAGACTCGTTCAGAAGTGACAGCTGGCCTGGGTAAGCTCATGGCAGGGGTCAGTCTCCTTCTGGCAGCCTTGACAACAGTCCTCAAGGAAGGCTGGCTCTCCAGTTGGGCAACAGAGTGTTCACTCTCCCTTCAGAAAGGAGCCATTAGCCACCTATTCCAGTAAGTGCTTGGTGGGGGACACAAGATGACCAGCAGGTGCCTGCCTAGGGTTGGGCCCTGTAAAATGGCTATTCTTAAATGTCAATTTCGTATGTTTCAATCCCATAGCAAAGAAAAGCAGACACTTAACCATCCTGAAGGGCAGGGAAGGTTTCCCAAGGTGGGGGTACTGTGCCCTGAACAAAGAGACAATGAGATGGACTTTGCTAGGGGTCTGAGGAAGAAATATTTTCTTTTTCTTTCTTTTTTTTTGAGACAGAGCCTCAAACTATTCCCCTGGGTAGAGTGCTGTGGCATTATAGCTCACAGCAAACACTAATTCTTGGGCTCAAGCAAATCTCCTGCCTCAGCCTCCCAAGAAGCTGGGACCACAGGCGCCTGCCACAATGCCCGGCTATTTTTTGGTTGCAGCTGTCATTGTTGTTTGGTGGGCCCGGGCTGGATTCGAACCCGCCACCTTAGGTGTATGTGGCTGGCACCTTAGCCACTTAAGCCACAGGCGCTAAGCCGGAAGAAATATCTTCTCTTGGAGGTGACACAAAGACCAGAGGGAAGAGCCCAGTGTGGTGGCTCACATCTGTAATCCCAGTACTCTGGGAGGTCATGGCAGGTGGATCTCTTGAGCTCAGGAGTTTGAAATAAGCCTGAGCAAGAGCAAGATCCCATCTCTACTAAGAATAGAAAAACTAGCTGGGTGTTGTGGTGGGCACCTATAGTCTCGGCTACTCACTAAGGCAACAGTATTGCTCAAGATTGAGAGTTTGAGGTTGCTGTGAGCTACGACAGACACCACAGAACTCCCTACCCAGGGCAACAGAGTGAGACTGTATCAGAAAAAAAAAAAAAAAGCAGGAAGAAGAGGTTAAAAGAGAATGTGTGGCAGTGCCTGTAGTTCAGTGGGTGATGGCCACATACACCGAGGCTAGAGGGTTCGAATCCGTCCTGGGCCAGCTAAACAATAATGACAACTGCAACAAAAAAACAGGTGGGCTCGGCACCTGTAGCTCAGGGGCTAGGGTGCCAGCCACAGAAACTGGAGCTAGTGGGTTTGATCTCAGCCCAGGGCCTGCCAAACTACAATGACAATCATAACCAAAAAATAGCTGGGTGTTGTGGTGGGCACCTGTAGTCCCAGTTACTGGGGATGCTGAGGCAAGAGAATCTCTTAAGCACAAGAATTTGAGGTTACTGTGAGTTATGACGCGTTGGCACTCTACCAAGGGTGACATAGTGAGACTCTGTCTCAAAAAAAAAACCAAACCAGCCAGGTGTTATGGTGGGGCGCCTGTAATCCCAGCTACTTGTGAGGCTGAGGCAAGACAATCCCTTAAGCCCAAGAGTTTGAGGTTGCTGTGAGCTGTGATGCCATGGCATTCTACCGAGGATGACATAGTGAGACGCTGTCTCAAAAAAAAAAAAAGGTACATTTAGCTACAATTTCCCATTTTCCCTATGTATGGTGTCTATGGGCAACCTTTGGGGCACCTTGTATGTATGTTGCATTGTTACAGAAATATTTAAGGCTCAAGACATGGATTGGATGTCCCTGGCCCCACCCCACCCATGCAATAGTAGTGTGGAGGGGGCAGGGTGTCCTGGGGAGCTCTGACAGCTTGGGGTAGGATGGCTGTAGAAGGACCTTATAGGCCAGGCCTGGGATTTAGACTTGATCTCCAAGAGAAATGGGGAGCCAAAGAAGTGTCCTTCCCTGCTAGAAAGCTATTCCATCCACAGTCATGAAGGATGGATGGGGGCAGGGAGAACCCTTAGGAGGCCCTTCTAGGACAGGAGAGAGGTGGCTGAGGGAGGGATGGAGAACGTTTTAGACTACAAAGTAAACAGAATTCAACTCTACTGGCTTAAACAATACAGGAAATGTATTATCTAACATAAAAAGGATTCCAAAGGTGGGGCAGTAGCAGTTGGTAAATTCCACAGCAGATGGCTTCCCTAGAGGGACAGCTTCCCTCCACCACTTTACTTTGGTTACTTTATTCTCCTCTGTGTGGTTTTGCTTTTTTCTTCCGATTGCCACTTTGTGTAAATATGATGACTGCAATATCTCCAAGCATTGTATGCCAAACAGCATTTATTTTTATTTTATTTATTTATTTATTTTCCTTTTTTTTTGGTAGAAAGAGTCTCACTTTATTGCTCTCGGTAGAGTGCGTTGGTATCACACAGCTCACAGCAACCTCCAAATCCTGAGCTTAGGCAATTCTCTTGCCTCAGCCTCCCAAGTAGCTGGGACCATAGGTGCCCGCCACAACCCCTGGCTATTTTTTAAATTTTTTTGAGACAGAGCTTCAAGCTGTTGCCCTGGGTAGAGTGCTGTGGCATCACAGCTCACAGCAACCTCCAGCTCCTGGGTTTAAGCGATTCTCTTGCTTCGGCCTCCCAAGTAGCTGGGACTACAGGAGCCCGCCACAATGCTGGCCTACTTTTTGGTTGTAGTTGTTATTGTTTGGCAGGCCTGGGCTGGATTCAAACCTGCCAGCTCTGGTGTATATGGCTGGTGCCTTAGCTGCTTGAGCTACAGGTGCCAAACCACGTCCGGCTATTTTTTTGTTACAGTTTGGCTGGGGCTGGGTTTGAGCCTGCCACCCTTGGTATATGGGACCAGCGCCCTATGCACTGAGCCATAGGCACTGTCCCCAAACAACATTTAAAGTCCAAAAGGGGAAAAGAAAATATTTTCTTTTCTCAAGCCCTTCATAAGCATAAGGAAAACCTCAGCTTCCAGGGTCAGAATGAACTGCATGCCCATTTTAAAAATCATCACTGACAAGGGGAATTAAATTTAAAATATTGTCCCAGGCCGGGCAGTGGCTCATGCCTGTAATCCTAGCACTCTGGGAGGCCGAGGCAGGTGGATGGCTTGAGCTCAGGAGTTGGAGACCAGCCTGAGCAAGAGTGAGACCGTCTCTAAAAAACAGCTGGGTGTTGTGGCAGATGCCTGTAGTTCCAGCTACTTGAGGCAAAAGGATCGCCTGAGCCCAAGAATTTGAGTTTGCCGTGAGCTATGATGCTATGGCACTCACTCTACCAAGAACAACAAAGTGAGACTCTGTTTAAAAAAAATAAATAAAAAAAAGGGGTCAGCAGGGCTGCATTCCTTCCGGGGCTTTAGGAGAGAATTCATTTCCTTGCCTTTTCCAGGTTCCGTGGCTCATGGCCCTACATCACTCTGCCTTCTGGTGCAGTTGTCACATTTTTTCTGTTTCTGACCCTCCTGCTTCCCTTTTATAAGGACCCTTGGAATTATTTTGGGCCAGTTGGATAATTCAGCATAATCTATTTCCAGATTCTTAACTTAATCACATTAGCAAAGTCCCTTTTTCATGTAGGGTGGCAGCTGCAGGTTGTGGGGATTGGGATATGGATATGTTTAAATAACTATATTCTGTCTTAACACACCCAATTAATATGACGTACCACTGCACATTGCAAAGATGTCAATTATCTCTAAAAATTATGTAAGTTTATTACAATACTCATCAAAATCCTAGAAGGACTGTTTTAGGAAACCAACAGACTTTAAAACATTTTGGGGGTACTGGGCAAGGTGGCGTACGTCTATAGTTCCAGCACTCTGGGAGGCCGAGGTGGGTGGATTGCTTAAACTCACAGGTTTAACATCAGCCTGAACAAGTGCAAGACTCTAAAAAACAAACAACAAAAAAATCTGGGCATTGTGGCAGGCACTGGTAGTCCCACCCACTCAGGAGGCTGAGGCAAGAGGATTGCTTAAGCCCAAGAATTTGAGGTTGTTATGAGCTAGAGTACCACACTCTACTGGGGGCAAGAAAGTGACAGTTGGGGTGGTGCCTGTGGCTCAAGGAGTAGGGTGCTGGCCCCACATACTGGAGGTGGTGGGTTCAAACCTGGCCCCGGCCATAAACTGGAAAATAAAAAAAAAAAAAAAGAAAGAAAGAAAGTGACAGTCTATCTCAAAATAAATAAGTAAATAAAACATTTTTTTTCTACTTTAAAATTCACTTTTTTTTTTTTTTTTTTGAGACAAAGTCTCACTTTGTTGCCTAGAGTACCACATGGTCAACTTAGCTCATAGCAACCTCAAACTCCTGGGTTCAAACTATCCTCATGCCTCAGCCTCACAGAGTGCTGAGATTATAGAGGTGAGCCACTGCACCTGACAGATTTATTTTTAAATGCATATGGAAAAATAAAGGCCCATACATAGCTAAATGAACTCTGAAAAACTAGGCCAAAGGAGCAGGGAAGGAGCAGGGGATTTTCCTATGCAATATTTACATATGCTAAAAACTTTTGTAGTGAACACTGATGTGGGAATAGGGAACAGTGTTTCAAAACAGAGAGCTGGGGAAATTAGAAGAGGGTGCATAATTAGTGGCACCACATATCAGCAGAGAAATCAGGAGTTGTTTGTAAATGGTGTAGAGACCAGCTCTCTACGTGGAGAAAAGTAGGCCAAGATTCTTATCCTATATCACAGAGAGATATCTCCCTTTACCCCTGGGAGGGGGGGTTGTGTCCCAAACACCCAGCACACAAACTTTTTAGAGGTGGGTTCAAGATGTGGAGGCAAAGCTACAAATCCTGAACAGCCTGGCCCCCCAGCATTGTCTAGTATTTACGTGTCACACTGACTACTCTTTCCCCCACTATACAGCTTGCTCTACGTGCTTTTGAGGGTGGGAATCAGTTTTTGCTGTTGTTGTTGTTGCAGTTCCAGCAATTAGCACACCATCTGGCACAGAAGTGATAAAAATGTTTGCTGAAACCACCTGATGGAGGGGCTGGTGTAGGGCAACTGCTTCATTATGGTGGGAAGGTCCATAGTTTGGGGAAAATGAGGTTACCCTCATTACTTGGCAGGGTTGCCACAGCCAACAATCTTGATGAGACCATCTCCACAAAACAGGGGAGAGCGATATGAGCTCCCAAGCACGGAAAAATGTCCTTACATTTCTCTCCACAAAGTAGAACACTTGACCCAAGAATTAACTGTGTCCATTGGTTGGATCTTACATTTATTAGATTCCCTTTATTCTTAACTCTGATTAAAATGTCTTCATGTCATTGCAGCTCTTCTGTGAAGCCAGGGGTTTAATTACTTTAAAAAGTAATTTTAAACAACGAGCCAGTGTTTTCTTTCCTATGCCAAGCAGGTGAGTTTTATTAGTTTCTGTTACTATACTTATTACAATTTCCACTGAAAAGATACTGTGTCTATCAACTGGATTTACTATAGCTGACACCTGACTATACTCTGAATCAAAACAACACAAAATCCCTTAGATATGACATTTTGGGGACAATCGGGGAATATTAATATATACTATCTAGTATTATTGTTAACTTTCTTAGCTGGGATGATGGCATTATGTTGACAAAATTCTTATTCTTAGGAGTAGTATGAAGAAAACTTGCAACCTTCTTTCAGAAAGTTTAGCAAAGAAAAGGTGCATGCCTGTAAATTACACATTGTATACCCAGACGGAGTGCGCATAAATGTTAACACTCGGAAGCGCTTCACTGTGATATTCTTTCAACTTTGGCTGTAGGCTGGGTGCAGTGGCTCATGCCTGTATCCTAGCACTCTGGCAGGCAGGGGCACGTGGATTGCTTGAGCTCAGGTGCCTCAAGACCAGCCTGAGCAGGAGTGGGACTCTGTCTCTATTAAAAAATAGAAAAACCAGCTGGGCATTGTGGCTGGTACTGATAGTCTCTGCTACTTGGGAGGCCGAGGCAAGAGGATTACTTGAGCCCAAGAGTTGGAGGTTGCTGTGAACTATGACGCCATGGTACTCTATCTTGGGATCTCAAAAAAAAAAAAAAAAATGGCTGTAGGTTTGAGAGAAAAGGGACAGATACTAGTTTGTATATCAGTAATTAAAAATAAAAACCTATCAGACTGATAGAACATCAAAGGAATTACTAGTTGTATATGCAAGTCTGGACGTCCAAAACCTGTGGATGTGGCCTTATTTGGACATAAGCAATTGAGTTAAAACGAGGTCATAAAGTTAAGGTGGGCCCTACTCTAATATGACTGGGGTCCTTATAAAAAGAGGGAAAACGGCTAAGGCGCCAGCCACATACACCTAAGGTGGCAGGTTTGAATCCAGCCTGGACCCGCCAAGCAACAATGATGGCTGCAACCAAAAAATCAGCCAGGCGTTGTGGCGGGCGCCTGTGGTCCCAGCTACTTGGGAGGCGGAGGCAGAAGACTCGCTTGAGCCCAGGAGTTGGAGGTTGCTGTGAGCAGTGAAGCCATAGCACTCTACCCAGGGGGACAGCTTGAGGCTCTGTCTCAAAAAAAAAAAAAAAAAAGAGGGAAAACTAGGCCTAGAGATGCACAGGGAGAATGTGGTATGAAGAAAGGCAGAGGTTGGAGTGAGTCAGCCTCCAACTCTGAGGAGGCTTAAGGAAAGCCAAAGGTGAACGGCCTCAAGAAAGAGGCAAGGAGGGTTTCTAGCCATAGTCTTAGAAAGGAGCCCTGTCGACACTTAGATTTTTGAACTTCTAGCCTCCACAACTGTGAGAAAATAAATTTCTGTTGTTTTAAGCCAAAAAACAAACAAACAAAACAAACCTAGAAATATAAGCCTATCATAATTAATGATGAAATCAAACCGATCTCAGAGCAACAGATCTACAGCACAGGCCACAAAATAGTTATATGTCAAATCCCAGAACAGAAACAGAAATCACTAGGAGCTGATGTTGGGCCCATCGGCAAGACAGCATCTGTGGCACGCAGCTCCATAAGGGCAGGTGTTGCTGTGTTTTATATGTTGCTGAATCCCCAGGTCCTGATTGTTCATTACAAAATTGTAATAGAATTCCATGGTGTACATATACCACAATTTATTGATCCATTCATAGGTTGATGGGCACTTGGGCTTCTTCCATGACCTAGTGATTGTGAATTGGGCTGCAATGAACAATCTGGAATACTCCACAGCCACAAAGAAAGATGGAGACTTTGCCTCCTTCATGTTTACATGGATGGAGCTGGAAAGTGTCCTCCTTAGCAAAGTATCTCAAGAATGGAAGGAAAAGTATCCAATGTACTCAACACTATTATGAAACTAATTGTTAGCTATCTTAAGAAAGCTACAATCCAAATGGAGCCCTAGACTACAGGGAAAGGGGAGGGTGGGAGGGGAGGGGGGAGGATGGGTGAAGAGAATGATATTGTGGGGATCACGCCTATAATTTATCCTATTAGGGTACATATGAATTTGTCTAAAGGTTGAATATAAATGTCTTAACACAACAATTATGAGAAAGACATGATGGCTATGTTAGCCAGTTGGATGAGAGTTTTCCAAACTGCATATGGAA
>CAUYQV010193000.1:0-16027 GCA_963574575.1 Galagoides demidoff | reverse complement strand
AACCCGCCACCTTAGGTGTACGTGGCTGGCGCCTTAGCCAATTGAGCCACAGGCGCCGAGCCTGGATAAAAGATTTAAACTTGAGATATGAAACTATAAAGATTCTTGGAGAGAGTGCAGGGGAAACATATGAATAAACTGGCCTGGGAGAATACTTTATGAGGAAGACTTCCCAGGCAATTGAAGCAACACCAAAAATACATTACTGGGATTTGATCAAACTAAAAAGCTTCTGCACACCCAAGAACACAGTAAGTAAAGGAGCAGATAACCCTCAGAATGGGAGAGGATATTTGTAGGTTACGGTTCTGACAAAGGTTTGATAACCAGAATCCACAGACTCAAACTTCTTAATAAGAAAAGGACAAGTAATCCCATTTCACTGTGGGCAACAGACTTAAACAGAAGCTTCTCTGAAGAAGATAGGCGCCTGGCCTACAAACATATGAAAAAATGCTCATCATCTTTAATCATCAGAGAAATGCAAATCAAAACCACTTTGAGATATCTAACTCCAGTAAAAGTGGCCCACATAACAAAATCCCAAAACTATGGATGTTTGCATGGATGTGGAGAAAAGGGAACACTTCTACACTGCTGGTGGGAATGCAAGCTAATAAGTCCCTTTTGGAAATAAGGATGGAGAATACTCAAGGGTCTAAAAGAAGACTTGCTGTTGGATCCTGCCATTCCTCTACTAGGAGTATATCCAAAAACCAAAAATCACTTTATAACTTGCATCAGATTGTTCATTGCAGCTCAATTCATAATAGGGAAGTGATGGAAGAAACCCAAGTGCCCATTGACCCATGAATGGATTAATAAATTGTAGTATATGTACACCATGAAATATTATGCAGCCTTAAAAAAAGATGGAGACTTTACCTCTTTTATGTTTATATGGATGAGGCTGGGACATATTCTACTTAGTAAAGTATCTCAAGAATGGAGGAAAAAGTATCTAATGTACTCGGTATTATTATGAAACCAATTTACAGTCACTCACACTTTCATATGAAGAATAGATCACAACTATGGCCCAGGATGAAGGAAGGAGTGGGGGATGGGAAGGAAGAGGGGAGGTCATATGGAGGGAAGGTGAATGGTGAGATCACACCTATGGTGCATATTGCAAGGATACATGTTGGATCTATTAAGTATAGAGTATAAATGTCTTAACGCAATAATTAGGTAAATGAGCTGAGGGATATATTAACCAGTATAAGCATTCCAAATTGTATATGAAAGCAGCACATTGTACGCCATAAATGCATTAATGTATACATGATCTACCTCTTTATGGTTTAATAAAAAAAATCATGAAGTATGCCATTTAAAAATGTTTTTACATAGAAAAATACACCAAGTCAAATTTTAGAGATTCTCTAGCAGAAAGTAACTCTCATTTGGGACAACTTTATGTTTATTTATGGTCTTAAATATACACTTGACTCATTTACTTAAATTCTAGACACATGGAAATAAATATTCGCATTTAATGTCTATTGTGAATTATCATTTCACAGTTTATGCAATAAACACTGTTGGCTATTGCTTTCGCTACTCTTTACAGTTTGAACTAAAAATCAATGAAAAATGACAATTATTAGTGTCAGATCAAAAATAATTCTTTAAATAAGCCATAGTCAGAAGTAGAAAAATGGTTATTATGGCATGATTTCTTCTGGAAAATATGTGACATTTATAACACCTGCAGAATGCAAAAAACAGAAAGAAACCATATCACACAAATGGAAATGAAGTGATTTAAGAATGATGAAGTTCATATGTAAACATGATTTCTTTTATTCAACTACTCAGTGGAAACCCAAACTTCTTAAGTTAGGGAGAAAAAATGAAAAGTTAACATAGAAGATGGTACATTTTATATGAAAACTAATAGGCTTTTTGAGAAATATGAAAAAATTCTTGTTATTTAGGAAAAATCTGGGGTTTTATACATAATGTGGTCACATTTAATCAGTATAAAACAGTCATTTTATTCAAAATATGCTAAATACTATCACATATTTGGAGTAATGTTATATTTCATATATTTTTAATATACTTATTACAAAATGTTATTTGATAAACAAAGTAAGATATACTGGAATTACTTGGTGAGTACAAAATTAAAAGTGGGGAATTTAGAATATCTCAATATAACTTTCAAAAGATAAAACTCCTTAGTAAATTGACTGGTTCCTATTAAGTAAATCAAACTTTCTATTTGTTCAAATAATAATTTCATAATTACATGCCTTAATCATTTAAAGTATTTTAATATATTATCTGCAATGAACAAAGCTTGTTATTATCACTTAATAAATGAGAAAACTAGAAGCCATGTGATGGAGGTAGGATTCCAAAACAGGTCTTATGCCACCAGATCTACAAAGTTGTCTTCAAAATTTAAGAGGTAATGTTATTTATATCTAGCTGATGTTTTCCTGCTAGATTTGTTGGGTTTCAAGGTGGTTGCCTGTGCCATAAAATGTCAAATTTGGGGGCAGCTGAGTTGTTGGTTCTTGGAGTTCTCACCCTAAAGTAAGGCAAGTGTCAAACAAAGTTTATTGAGAAAGAGAAAGACAGGTAACAAGACAGTTTACAAAACAGGATAAATTCACTATGCCTTCATTTGCAGGGCAAGTTGGCAAGGAGCCCTTGACCATGGCCCAGGCTTCTCCTTCACACTGCCTGGGTTGGGTTCACTTAGAGTAAGAGGTGGCTTTTCAGGGTCTTAACAGCACATATGCACCTCTCATGAGTCTCTCTGAGAGCTCAGAATAGGGGGGTGCATATGTGGCCACGTGATAATTGGTCTTAAGGCAATCCTAGGTTGCCTTCAAGACTCTATTGCACCTGTTGTTAAGCTAGAGCGCCTTCTCCGTCCTTTTTCATTGGATAGGCTGAGTTCTGATTGGCATATTGGTAGGGTGGCCCCTCCTCCCCAGGTGTGAGCATTCACTTAGGACAGAATTAGAGATGGCAGCCTGGAGGCTCTGCTCTGTTGTCCTTTCCCAGGAGAGGTGCTCCTAACTACTTAACAGATTTATTGTGACCAGAAGGAAAAATAAGGTGGACTCTTAGATTTCATGTTTGTTTCTTATCTGGGTGTTGACTGTACAAAGGGTTCAGTGAAAATTTCACCCAGCTTTGCACATTTATTATTAGTGAGATTTTAATAATTACATTATATTTCAAAGTAAACAAAATAAACAAGAATAAAACAAAAAAAAATTCTATTTCTCTCTTAGATGGACCTTTTCAGAAGGCATTTGCCATGCTTGACAATGTCCTCTATGATCTAGCCTCTAACCCTATCCCATCCCAGCTGCATAATTTTTCTTCTTCATTTTCTATTTTTCCTAACAAACTTTTCAAAATCTAACATATTAAATATTATACTGCCTTTAAAAAAAGTGTATCTCTCCATCATAAGAGAAGCAACAAGAGGCCAGGAATGTTTGTGTGTTCCCTGCACTATTATATATTCCATGTCTAGCACATTCTGGGTGCTCAATAAATATTCATATGAAGAATGAATGAATGGCTCAGCTCCTGTAGCTCAGTAAGTAGGGCACCAGCCAGGTATACAGAGGGTGGTGGGTTGGAGCCTTGCCCAGGTCTGCTAAACAACATGACAACTGCAATCAAAAAATACCCAGGTGTTACGGCAGGCACCTGTAGTCCCAGCTACTTGGGAGGCTGAGGCAAGAGAATAGCTTAAGCCCAGGGTTTGAGCTGTGACGCCACTGTGGCACTCTACCAAGGGTGACATAGTGAGACCCTGTCTCTAAAAAAAAAAAGAAAGAAATAATCAATGAATGTAAAAATACACAAAGTATCCACATTTTCCTTATAGTTTAACTACATCATATTCCTGCTCTGCAAAAGCAACTCATATATCTTTGTATTATTTTTATCTAAATTTTATTAAATTGAATATATATTAGTCATATATTCACATACAGGGATAAGAAATAATATAGAGTGATCTTATATACATTCTATTCATGTTCTCCCAATGGTTCATTATTGTAAAATAGACTATAATTTTACATTCAGAATGTTCAGATACAACCCATTGATCTTATTCAGATTTCACTATTTCTACTTGTACTCATTTGAATATGTGTATGTATTTCATTTTGTATAATTTTATATTTGTATATACTCCACCACAGTCAGGATATTTACAGGTCTTCCACCCTAGAGATCCCTTGGATTGCTTCTATATAAACTCACTCACTTCTCTTGTTACCACCCACTAACACTATCTATCACCCTTAGTTTCCAGTAGATGTTTATAGTTTTTGATTATTAAAGTTAAGCAATTCTCAAATATTAAAAAATATCTGGGAAAAAAAAAACTTTGCAAAGTACTTATTTTAATTTCTCTGGGCTAAGTTCTTAGGAGTATAGTTACTGGATCATTATGATGTCTGAGATTAAGCTCAGGAACTTGCTACCATGTGCTGGAAGTACTGTACAAACAATTTGGTAAGGTTTCACAACCGCTGTACATCAACGTCTCACAGCTGTGTCCATGTCAATGCATGCCAGTGTCTTGCTGAGTGGCATTCACTATTGTCACATGTTTTTGTGTCCTGCCATGAGAATGTCAGAGTCAGAATTTGAATTAGAGCAACAATAACAAAAAAATCATTCAATTTCTTGTTAATTTGGAAAGAGTGGAAGCACAATCAGTGACACGTTAGTCCAAGTTTATGGGGATAACGGCATGAAGAAAATGGCAGTCTACAAATGGATTCTATGTTTTTCTGAAGATAAAGACAGTATCACTGATGAAGAGACATCCAGGCGGTCAGCACGAGCAGAACTGATGAAAACATTGCAAGTTTGTTGAATTTTGTGTCAAAATTGTGAGCTGTGAGACTCATAGCAGACCAAGTGAACATGAGTATAGAAAAAGGAAAATCTTAATTGAAAATCTCGCCTAACAACTCATGGCTGTTGCATTACAATAGTGCATCTGCTTACAGGGCACTTCTGGGGAAGGAGCTTTTAGCCAGTAAACAAATAACTACATTGGGATACACTCATACCACTTGATCTGCCCCTGAATTACTTTTTTTTCTTTACCTGAAGGTAAAGGAAATATTGAAAGGAAGACATTTTGATGACATTCAGGACATAAAGGTACAACAATGATAGCTTTGAGAGCCATTCCAAAAAAAGAGTTCTAAAATTGCTTTGAAAGGTGGACTAGGTAGGCATCAGTGCATAGCTTCCCAAGGAAAGTGCTTTGAAGATGACCTTAGTGATATTCAGCAATAAGGTATGTAGCACTTTTTCTAGAAAGTGTGCAAAGTAAATTTTTGGACCTTGTATGGCATATGCATGTTTAGTTATGTCAGAAATTGCCTAAGCAATTTCCACACTGGAAGTACCATTTTTCATTTTCATCAGCCTTGTATGAATGATCCCATTTCTTCACATCTTTGTCAGTTTTAGGTACTGTGACATTTTTATCTAATCTGATAAGTGTGTAGATACTTTTTCTTGTGAGTGGCCTCTTTTTCTCTAAAGAACTGTGGAAATGAAAGTCAAGGCTTAAATTATTCATTTTTGTTTTTCCATTTCCTAACATACTACCTGGCACGTAATGGGCCCTCAATAAATAATAGTTGGATGAATAAATTAATGAATAAAAAAAGCCATTTATACTCTACAATTTTAAAGTCTAATATATTTAAATACTACATTAATGTAAAACAAAGAAGAAGGAAAACTAAAATCTATAACAATTAAAATGACCTTCCATAGATATAACTAGAACAAAGAAACATTTCTATTATATTAATTGAACTTCATGGGTTTATTGTTGGAAATTATGATGTTTTCCATTGATTAAATGTCTGAGGACATTCATTATAAGGTTCAATATGGTCATTGAAAACTTTCCTGATGGTATTTCACAATGAACAATTATACCAGAATAATAATCATAGTTATTTTCCAATATAATCTTTATTGCAAGTAAACATATATGATTTTTATACAAGATAACATTACATGATCAGTAGTTATAACCTTAAACTATATTAGTAATAATAAATACCCAAAGTGGGTCAGCTATTATATTATCAGAGCTAATTACTATAGGCTCCATACATAAAAAAATATTTCACATTTGGTGAGAAAATAGGTTTTGTGCTTAGTATTCATTTTGGGAAAACTACTTTTATTATCTGAAAATGTGAGTTGGCATGGAGTAGGCAGTGAACCAGCTGAACTCAAGGTTTCATTTCTTTTTAATTTAGGGGGGGAAATATATGAAAGGCTCAAGATGAAATTACTTCATCAGAATTCACATTTGATTTTCATCTTTTCAACTCCCCAGCTGCATCCATGCTCAACTGACTATAGTCCCAGCTGCATTATTCAAGGAAGTCATTCAAGAAGGAATACTTGCAGTATGAGTTATACTGAGTAGTGAGCTAATTAAAAGGGACTCACAGCTGGATTTATAGAAGAGTCTCATCCTGATTGTAGGGTGCTAAAAATGCTTGTTGTGGGTTGGATTATGTTCTTTGTGCCCTGAATCTGTAGTCTTCCCTTGTAAGAAACTGGTAAGAAGTCTCAGTAAATGAATAAATAAGTGAATCTCTCTTATTTGTTCTGTTAGAGCCTAATAAAATACATAACAAATGTGCATAACTTCTTTCATTTCAATGAAGTCTTCCTGCTCGAAAGTAACAGTAAGAATGCAATATTACATCTCCAGGAAGGCACTATTGCTTATGGTCAAGTTAAATCCCTAATTTAAAAGATACATGTTCTAAAACTTGCATTTCCCCCACTGAAGGGTCATGTATGCAGGGCTTTGTGTTTATTTTTTCTCACCAAACTACAGGACTTTCTATTTGGTGAAGTGTGTTGTGCTAGACTTGGTCTACATGAGATCTAGTGGTGAGGAGGGTAAAGTTAACAGGAGAATCAAAACAGGAAAATACTATGAAAGCAAATAAAATGGACTATATGAAAAGAATATTTGAAAGGAAGCAACAGTGGAAAGACTGAGTCCTAATCCAGCTCTGTCACCACAGTCTGACTTGGGAATCTGGGTCTTGGATTCTGCACAACATTGGTTCTTTCGATTGCAAATGTAGAAACTCTGCAAGACAGTGCCTTTTTATTCCCAAGGCAAGTTATTTTGTTGAAAGCAATCAATATTTGCTCCTGGTTTAAGTAGAAAAGGGGAATTTAATATAATGGAAAAGGGTGCACCTTAATTAAACCAGATTAAATAGTACATTTGGGGCTCAAATGGAACTTCAAATCTGCTAACATAAAGTCTTCAAACTAGAGCCATCTACTTTCTACTCAGTCACGCTGCATCTGATTTCATTTTATTTTTCTCTCTCTGCCTATTTTCTTTCTGTAGTCAAGTGCCTCCCATTCCATTCCCAACACAGAATAAGTAGATTTGAGGTGTTCTCAATACACATTCCAGCTCCAGAGACAGAAATACAGATGGGTCAAGTGTGAATCAGAATCTTTCACTTTTGAATTAATGGACTTGGAGACAAAGTCATATGGTTCATTTCTGTTTAGTGGAGTCCCTGGTAGCTACACGGAGAAAGAGAGAGAATAGATCAGGGAGATTGGACATGTCTGTTTTACTGAGGAAGAAACTATTCTAGAATTTTGAAGAAAAAAAAATCTTTATGTACGAAACAATAAAATTGTTCTAAATGCAGATTGGCATTTTTTTTTAAGTTTTATGAAAGTAGATACATTTGAAGAAATTTTCATGGCTCAGATTCCTTGCTATTCTGAAGACTAATTCATAATAACCTAATCCATTTCACTTCACAATTATCAGTGAATTAGCCTCAATTCTGAATTTCCATATGTAAATTTCTATTATCATATTTGAAAATGAGCTATTAGCCATGCTTTTGATGACTTCCCTTTTCTTTAAAATGAACATATAAAGGAAACAAAATTAACTTTATAAAAATAACTGTTAATGTTTAGAAAACTGCAGAATTTATATGCTCAGTGGACTCAGACCATTCCAAAATGGTCCACATTCTTAGGACATAGTTTATCCATAGGTGTGGGCCATCTCAATTTTCCCTTGTTTATTAATTCTCAGATAGTTGATTTTACACAAAAGTACAAAATTTTGAATTATACTAACACATTTTAGAAAGACCTTAAAACAAAAATTGGAGTATTTAGACTTTTAGATTTTCAGAAAGAATATTTTCTCAATTAACAGAAATTCATCTAAAGCCTGAGTGGTATGAGGTCATTTAGAACAATCTCCTTTAGCTGTCTATTCTTGAAACTATTATTAAATATTGTAAGAGGGATGCAATTTGTCTAAAAACTTCTGTGATGATATTCAATTTGGTTGATTTTCCCGGTTAATTAGGGCAGAATGATAGTAATGTTTATTATTTTATGTGTACTTTAAAAGGTTTTAAAGTTTTTAAAAACCTATAAGCATATTTTTATCTGGGCTTAATTAAAATTGTGAAATAAAGATAGGAATTATCATTCACTTTACATCTCAGAAAGCCTCAAGGAAACGAATTATTTTGCTTTTAGCTATAACCCAGGCATGCACTCCAGTTCTGATGCAAATTCACCATTTTTTCTACTATACGTCATGGTCTAATATTCACTAATAATTTCTACGTCCATAATGATCATGTATTTATTTAAAGAAATCCAAAGGAACTAATGTTTTTTCTTTAGCAGGAACAATAAAGCTTTCTTTGGAGGGGAATTATCATTTCCTTTTGAGCAATTATCCCTAAAAGTCCTAGAATGTAATTATGGAACCCAAATCCATACTTCCCTCATTGAATTATTTATGGTTTATATACATGCTTCTTGAGTCTATTTAGAATTTCATTCTGAGCTACTTTTGAATGAATGATATTGATGAATGTAGAGAATACCAACATCTTATTATTTTCAGAATTTAACTCCAAGGTCAAGGTCTTTATATTAGAATTTAAGGATGTGGAGATTGCTTTACCTCCAATGTATCTTCACTTTTAACATTTACTTTTTTTATTATTGTTTCAAGTTCTTTTCCTTCTTTCTTTTTTTTTTTAACATTAAATAACTATGGTTCTATTTAATTTGGACCAACCTTATTTGAGGTATGACTAAAGCTAGAACCCCATCTTATCTTCAGTTAAGAAAAATAACCATCAAATCTAATAACTCTTAATTGCTTCATGAATAAAGACATTGACTAGAAAGATTTTATTATCTATACTAACATGAAATTTGAGCATAACAGAAAATAAAACATATTTTATTTTTCTAATTTTAAAGACTAACATTTGAGGCTAAAATATTTACCATAATAGTAGTTTCCATGCAAAATGTTATAGTTGCACCCATTAAGCTTTTTGTCCTCTCAATAACAACAGATGCATTGATATTTTCTAAGTTTACAGATAAATACTGGCCACTGGAAGTTTAAGATATTTGTCTCTATATACGTGTGTACATAGTCAGCAAGAGGTAAAACTGATAACTTGAACAGAGCCAGTGTGAATATCTTGTCTTATAAGATAACTTTTAGACATTTTGCTGATGACACTACACTACAACAGATACGGATCTGTTGGCTGGTACCAAATACACGTAGACACCTTTCCTGAATTTCCTCTCACTGCCAGGTCCTTGATTCTCCCCTGTAAATTCCTGACAACTTGTCTTTTCTCCATTGCTGTGAAGACTTAATACCTTTGTCTGACTGTCTGCAAATGTATGTCTTTCTCAGCTTCTTTTCCTAAGACTGAAGGCTCTTCCTGGCTTGTATGGTCTGTATTCTTCTAAGCTAAACAAACAACTCAAACACAACACCAAAATCAAGAACTGCTAGATTGCTACTAGGGTGACAAAATCCTCATTCAGGTGACCACTATGTACCTTTGAGGTCCCAAATGGAGAATTTATTTTTAATCGATATCTTCATCTTCTGGCGGAGACAATGGAAATTTCTCCAGGAATAACAACCAACTCCTGACGACAGCTGTAAAGAAAGTTGGTATCTAGGTCATGGTGTCATATCTATAGTGGGACTGGCAGGGATGGGTCTAGTTTGGGGGAGGAAATCAACCACCCTATTAATCTTGCCATTGCCTCTCCATTATCAGTTTGTTTACATTTAGGGGAACAACTTCAAGGCTCCCAATCTAACTTTTTACATAAATAAACATAATACACAAGTGTTCGCAATTTTGACGATTTCTCTATCTAAACAAAGAAGTCCAACTTCTGTATTTGATGACTTACTCATTAATCAGTTAAACTTCTGTAAGCAGATTTTGAAAGCAGTGATAAAACCTATTTTTATCTAAATTAACTCCTCTACAGTTCATCCTGTGGTGCTAGAAGCTTGAGCTAAAAAGTAAAATATGCTTCTTGTCTTGTTAGAAACAACTCATACAGAGGAAGCTCATTTTTAACTTGTTTAAACAAGTAGATTAGTTACATTTTAAGTGACGACCCATTGGGGAAGGCTAAATTTTTCATACGAGAAGGTTATGTTACTCTGCCAACCTCTATACCTGTGTCTATGGTAAGGACAATAGGTATTTGTTCAATTGATATGTTATTGTTGCATATTTAACTATTTTTATTTAAAAAAAGACTTCGGAAAAAGTAGGTAGCCTTATTTCCACAAAGGTCATATTGCCAACATTAATACCTGATCCTAAATATATTGTACTATCTCTAATGCATGCAAAAAGATAAATTGTGTACATGCATTTTACATTGGGCAAGTCATTGAACTTGGCATTATACTACTGTGCAATTGTCATCATTTCCCCTTCTCTTATTAATGTGCCAAAATCCAGAAACATTGTGCGATCTTGGGAAGTCCACAGCATAAGGAACAGAAAGACGCAGAATTAACAGTAGACATGTTTACAGACTAGTACCATGTTTACAAAAATCTTTTGGCTAATTCAGTAGTTGTCCACAAAAGGAATAGAGTAATTCTGACCTCTTCTTTATCACTGAGTCTCTTCTGGCAGGATTTCTCAACCCACTGACATCTTGGAACAGGTAATCTTTGGCTTGAATGGTCTTTAATGTGCATTGTAGAATGTGTAGTGTTGTCATGGTCTTAACCCACTAAATGCCAATAGCACCCCCAACCAACCTCAAGTTGAGGCAAATAAAAATGTCTCCAGACAACAAAATGTCCTCTGGAGGGAAAGTCTCTAGTTAAACGCCACTAAGCTACAGGAAGTGGCTCAGGCAGGTGCAGAGGAAAGTGGTCTATTTTATGTTATCCTCATGGCAGTCTTGTTCTAAGCCTAAATATACAGCCGGTGATACAGCTACCAGGATTTCTTCATCTCTGCTTGGTGACTCCAGTTCTTAATTATTTTCTAGAGAGGTCAGAACTGATTCATGAATATTTGTTAAAGAACTCTGACTTCTAGATTACTTACAGGAGCTCCAGACAAACTCTTCTGGGAGGTAGAAGAGTTGTTTGAGAAGAAGGGTCTAGAGTTTTCTCAATCCTAAAAGGAGCCATTAGTATTTGCTAGCAGAGAATTTTCTAGAACTAATAGACAGGTCATGATGTTCTATCCCTACTTGTTTACCTTTTTTCAGAGTTGCAAAAGATCTCTGGGTGTTTTCGTTTGAAGCCAGGGATTGCTGACGTCAAGATTGTTACCAGAACATGGATTTCTTTAAATAAATGGTATGAGCTAGTGTTTGTATGTTTGTTATCTATTCACACATCTATGTCATGGGGCGGTTTCTCTAAGGGAATGACTGAAACTCTATGACATTTATTTAGAAATTCATTAACAGTACTTTGCAATCAACAGCTATAAGAAAGAAAAATCACAGGATTGGTCAGAGGAAGAAGTTGAACCACCACATGATTGAAACAAAGGCCATGCTAGGTACATCCTATGGGGGGTTCTGAAGCTGGGAAGTTCCTACAGAGTCATATTGTTTTAAAACAAGGACGTTGGCTTTTGTACATCCCAATAAACCAGTCACTGAGTGCAGATTGCCTGGGGAAAAGTGCTGTGGATTTAGGCACAGTGGATCTTCCAGCTGAGGACAATTCCTGGAGAGGGACTGAGCTGAGAACTCCCAGCCATCAGCACTGCTGGAAGCTGCAATATGTATCTACTACCTCTCACAGATTCATCCCTTACACCAAGAGCCACATAACGGCTTTTATAGTTTCTGAAAATTCTGAGATGCTCTTCTTAGCTAACCCTGGGCTCAGCAATTAGACTGGGAGAAAGATTGGATTGTAAATATTTTAGACACTCCTCAAATTATTACATTTCCTGTTCCCCAATTGTTTTACCAATTCCTTGAATGATCTAGGGCTGCGGGAATTTTCCTCAAATTCATATAAGAAGTTCATAGTGAGCATCTAAAGGTCCTAAAAACTATTGTCAGAGAAAACAGGTTTTCCCATGGTGGCAGTGGCCTCAGAAATACTCAAGATACAGAACTGATCATCCATAGAAAATAGAATCAAATATTCCTGATTTACATAAACGTTTTGTCAAGTTTTTTTCTACTGAAGTAAAAAATAACATTCCATAAAGGGGAAAATGGAAACTAGAAATATATTTTTTAAATAGTCATAATTAGTGACTACATTTTATTTTTGTCACCACATAGAATAGCACATGCAATGTCTCACACGAGATGAGTCTAATTACTCTGTGTTCACTTCTAGCCTCTGATTTTTAGAATAAGTAGGCCACGGGATTTTAGAAACTGAGGGAGAAACTGAAATAACAACAAATCCTAGAAAATCTTATTAAAAATACATTTAATCTTCTTAATCTGATTCGTACCACATTCATCAAAATAATTTATGCTTATCAATATTTTAACATGTTTCACTGGTTACCATCATTTTTGAAATGTGTATTGTAACTTGCTTCACTTTCAAATTTTATAATATGCTTCATCCTTTTAGAATAAGATCTTTCTGAATCCTAACTGTAATGTTAATTATTTGCAACTGTTACCATGGAAGAAAGAAAAACGCCAGAGAGGGAATCAAGAATAGGAACATAGATGTTCCCGTGAGAGGAGCAAGTAAACACTTTAATCGTCAAAATCTCTCATCTCGGCAACCTGCCCTGAACTCTGAGAAGAATAGTAAACAGTATTAGCATTTGGCCTACTTTTGTTCCCTTCATGTGTGAATGTATGTATATATCTACCTAACCTCCTCAACACTTCTGCACACGCATGATCTTTTCAGCTAGGTTAAAATTGTGGAGAGAAATTTTCAGGAAATAAAGTGCCCCGGTCTTTCCTCTGCAAAGCAAAACAATGTGATATAATGAAGAAGAGAGATAACGGATTTCTAAAGAAAGATCTGAAAAGTACGTACACAGCTCTATGCAAAGATAAATCATACCTAAGTGTCTTGCAAGAATGCTGGAGAAAGATGCCCCTGGACCAGGGGCAGGAGCGGTGTGCTCAGAACAAGAAAGTTCTCTTCTTTTGCGCTTCTCCAAGCTATTTAAACTCTGAAGATAAAATTAGATGTAAACAAAGTCTTCCTAGACATAGCAGACAAGTGGATGAACAGAGACATCAGTTGCCTGGTCATCTCAGAAAGAAGAAAAAGTTTTAGATGAAAAAGAAAATAAGCACAGATCAGGCGTCATTCCAGGAAAAAGGGCTGAAAACCAGCGGAGATTCCGTGAGAAGCAGCTTCCTAGCGGAGGAAGGAGGCGCAAGACCTGTCTGGAGATCGATGTCCCCAGGCGAGGGAAAGTGCAGGTGGCGGATTTCCTTCTCTCCACTTACATCTCTGATAGTGAGCAGGTTCCAACAGGACGGAGAGGCTTTCTACCTCCACTATCTATCCCCAAAGCTGCAGCCTCTGGTGAACTGGGAGCTTCTCCAGGAGACAATGTCAGTCTGTCGGGTCTCTTGGGGCTGCTGTCTCTACAGACCTCAGAGCAACAGCAGGTGCCGCTGCACTGCTCTCCGCCCATCGCGCACCTGCGCCCTCCCGGGCGGGCTTCAGCCCCTCAGTTCTCATCTTGCTCATTCCCACACAAACGTCTCCCAACTGCAGCCCAGTCTGTAGGAGCCAGAGGAGCTGGTGAGTCTGCGGCACTTGTGTAATCCCAGAGCCTGGACATTCCAGGTGTGAGTGACAGAAATTAACAGAGTGCTAGCCCCCCTCGGTTTAGAGCCCCCCCTTCTCCCCAACTCTGCACTCCACAGCCGCCAACAGAGATAGTTGACTGGGGTTCTCAGAAGCTGTGCGCCCGCCACCCTGAGGCTTCAGCAGTGGGGGTGGAGAGGGGCAAACCTTTCCTCTAATGACCCTCAGTGGCCTGAGTAGTGCTCAGCCTAAGGGCTCCCTGACCAGACCACCCCACACCCACTCCACTGCTCCCTAGACTGTCCATCAGGGAAGGGCACAGCCCAGGGTGGAAGGACACCAAACCTTCTCCAACAACCTCAGGTAACGCAGGATCAGCAAGCACACTTGTCCCTAGCATGGTCAGGAATTTATTTTCAGGGACCTGGGGACAGGCCCACAGCCAGACCCTACACCCTCAGGACTCGATACTGTGGACATGATTGGGGGGCATTATTCTGCCTGCCACACTACCCCACCGCCAAATAATAAAAGTGACACTCTTTTCTGGAGGTACCCATGAAACACAAAAGAACAAAGGTTGGCAAAATTTCTACCATTATTTACTCATATTCAAATGCATATTCTGGAATTACTCTAAAATAAAACCATAGTTTCAGATGAAATCAATGACAGCAATAATAATAGTTACCATTTCTAAGTAACTATTCTGTAAAGCCATCATGTTTAATTCTTTTTCAACGTAATATCACTTAATTCTCACAGCCCCGTGTGGTAGGCACTACTACTGTATCTTTTACAGATTAAACAGTTGAGGATTAGAAAGCCGAATTCAGTCGTCAGTTTTACAGTGACCTTCAAGTAACAGGGCGTCTGTTCTTCAGCTGGTTTGCATATGAGCAGAGCTCCCTGTAGTAGCTCAATGTGGGACTACAGGGAAAGACTCTGTTCTTAAAGGAAATTGGAGATAAGTATGTAAGAATGTTTCCTGAGCAAAAATACTATCTAGCCGGAGGAGGGAAATTAGCAAATTTAGAAGTGTTACAATTAAATTTAGAAGCCTTGAGATTGCTACTCCATTCTTAAAAGTCATCACTACATTTCCAGTTTGCGCATGCGCCAAAGATAGTAGGAAAATGCTGCCTCCCCCATCCAGTGCCCTGTAGGAGATTCACAAACTCCTGCCAATCGTCCTGACAACTCCTATCAGCAGAACTGTGTTCAGTTGATAAACGTGAGACAGGCGTACACACGTCTAAGTGCAACAAAAATGTATCCATCAACATCTTTGTGCAAAGCATTGGAGTTGACGCTGTAGGGAAGACGCAGAGGAAAAAAATACCAGTGAAGTTTCTTCTTTCAAGACATTAACTATTATAAGGAAGAAAATACAAAAATCTATGTATTCTTCTTGATGCAAGAAGTTCATATGGAGTACTCTTTTTTGTTTCAAGGAGGGAGACACTATATCCAAGTGGAACATATTGAGAGAGTATTTGACGTATAGAAATATGTTGAGTGGATATGGAATATGAGCAAGAATCTTAGGGAAGACAGACATGGAGACGGGAGCCAAAAGATAACTAGGATAGTGCAGGGCACACAGTTAAAGAGAGGAGAGTTTATGCTGTACGTTTGGAGGGATAAATATTAGCGTATTGAAAAATAAGATTTGAGGCTCAGTGCCTGTGGCTCAAGTGGCTAAGGCGCCAGCCACGTACACCTAAGGTGGCGGGTTCGAATCCCCAGCCCGGACCCGCCAAACAACAATGATGGCTGCAACCAAAAAATGGCCAGGCGTAGTGGCGGGCGCCTGTGGTCCCAGCTACTTGGGAGGCGGAGGCAGGAGACTCGCTTGAGCCCAGGAGTTGGAGGTTGCTATGAGCTGTGATGCCATGG
>CAUYQV010192999.1:0-24574 GCA_963574575.1 Galagoides demidoff | reverse complement strand
AAAATGGCTGGCGCTGTGGCGGGCGCCTGTGGTCCCAGCTGCTTGGGAGGCGGAGGCAGGAAACTCGCTTGAGCCCAGGAGTTGGAAGTTGCTATGAGCTGTGATGCCATGGCACTCTACCCAGGGGGATAGCTTGAGGCTCCGTCTCAAAAAAAAAAAAAACAATCAGGTACAGTTGCCACAGTAACAGTAGCACCTCCTCCTGTGCTCTGTTCATGTGATTCCTTGATCCAATCATTTGACCCTCACAGAGACTTCTAGAATTTTCTCTCTGATCTAGGGTTTCTGGGAAAACAGGGGTTTCTGGGAGCTCACGTGACCCTAGCACAGTGGAACTGGCAGATCCACAAAGTTCCAGACCTTCAGAGCTGAGGTCCCTTTTGAGTGAGACTCCCGATTTGCTCACTGAGTTGGAGAAAGTAAGAAAATGGGTTTTGCTGGGCTTAGACCCCAGTTATCACCCAGGGAGCTCTGGGTATAAGCCTGTTAGGTGCCTGGGCAGGGAGTGGGCCTGAGGAGAGTGCAGAGGAGGGGCTTCCCTGTCTGGGTTTGGGGAAGTGCGTGGGAGTGGGGCTCCTCGATGTACATGTAGGCATCACTGCAGTGGAAGACTCCCACCTGTGGAGACCGGGTGAGGAAGGCACCATTGTGAGGGGTGGAGAGCAGAGACACTGGTTGAAGGAGGGGGCTAAAGTAAGGGCTCCCAATTGTGAGGTGGCTGGAGGGGAGGACCACTGGGTGGGAGATGAGGGTAAGTGGGTAATGCGCTCTGGTGTGTGAAGGTGAGAGTGTGGAGCTAATGGGTGAGCATGGGGGGGTATGAGAGATGAGCTAAAGGGAGCACTACAGGTTGTGGGAGCCAGCAGCCCGCTGCCTCTGGGGAAGGGGTTGGGAATGCTCCTGGTTGAGAGGAGGGCAAGAGGAAAGGGGTACAGGCGGTGTGGTGGGGGCAGGGGTGCCTGCTATGGGGGACTCAGAGGACTTCTTGCTGCAGTGCAGAGTGCGAGTGCGAGTACGGAAGGGAAGGGCTCACTGGGCGGCATGTGTAGGGGGGAGGCGTTGATGGGAGGAGTGGGGGAGGGCTATTTCGTAAGGGAGAGGGGGTCGATGGGAGGAGGGGGCAGGGCTACCTCTTAGGGGCGGGTTGATGGGAGGAGTGGGGGAGGGGCGCCTCGTGGGAAAGACTAAGAGAGAAGACGCCAGGGGAGGGATGCGGGTGTGAAGAAGCGCTTCTGAGCACCTGGGAGTGTGGCTGCTCTGCTTCTGCAGCCCGTAAGCAAAGGCTCCTCCTGGCTGTGGGGTGTATGGGCTCTGAGGTGGGGGTTCCCAGCCGTAGTGGATTAGAAAAGAGGGTAGAGTGTGGAAGGGGGAGCAAATGCGGAAGCGGGAGCAAGTGTGGCAGCAGAGGTGGAGGGAGGGAGCCGGGTGAGGGGAGGGAGAAGGGGTGGGGGAAGGGAGCAGGGGTAGAGGAAGAAAGGAGGGTGAGGCACGCTTCTGGCTGCAGTGCAAAGGGGAAAAGAGGTGGGAAAGGGGTGGACTCCTGACGCTGCGCCGCGTTTGAGCAAGTGAGCTGAGGGCTACCAGCTTAGGGGTGGAGGTGGGAGTGGAAGGCTCCCTGATGGGGCACCAGAGGGGAAGGCTAATGCCTAAGCATGTGGGAGCACCTTGCTTCTTGGGGCTGGAAGGGAGCCACCAGCTCTGTGTGGGGGTGCTCAGTAGGGGAGGGTGCCTTGGGGGCAGGAGGGGATGGTCTGGAAGGGACAGCTGCTGACCAGGATGTAGGGCGAGCAGAAGACGATGCTCTTTGGCAGCCGAGGGTGGAAGTGATGACCAGAGTCCCCTTGAGGAGGCTGTCCACCAAAGCAAGTCAAGGGGTGGTGGGTTCAGTGAGGAGTGCTGACCTGCTTTAGTTCAAATTAGAGATGCTCTGGGTCGCCTCTGTGGGGTTTGGTGATAGGCGTTGCAGTAATTGGAGGGAACAGGGCCTTGGCCGCTTCAGAAAATAGAGATTCGTTGCAAAGGAAAATTGCACATTTACCTGGCTAGACCATAAGTTGGCCATTAAAAAGTATTTGTAAATTGGGTGGCGCCTGTGGCTCAAGGAGTAGGGCACCAGCCCCATATACCAGGGGTGGCAGGTTCAAGCCCGGCCCCTGCCAAAACTGCAAAAAAAAAAAAAAATTCTTTGTAAATTTAAAAGGATTGCACATTTTACATACAAATTCTCTGAACACAGTGCATTTCTATTTGAAATTAATACTATCACTAAATATTTTGAAAACTGCAGATCAAAGAAGAAATCACAACGAGTTTCAAAATGAATTTAAAAAACCAAAACCTGTGGGAAGCAGCTAAAGAAGCAATCAGAGGGAAATTACTGCTTTTGATGTTTATACTAGAAAAAAAGAAAGGCACAAAATCAGTGACCTAGTGGTGAATTTTAAAGAGCTAGACAAAGAAGAGCAAAAGTAAACACAAACTGAGGCAAATGAGGAAGAATGGAGATAAGACAAGATAAATGGTAAAAAAACGAACTGTATAAACAGTAAACACAGATGTTGGTTCTTTTTTTAAGGAGTAACAAAATTGATAAACCCAGGTGGTGCCTGTGGCTCAAAGAAGTGGGGTGCCAGCCCTATGTACAGGAGGTGGCGGGTTCAAACCCAGCCCTGGCCAAAAACTAAAAAAAAAAAAAAAAAAAAATTAATAAACCCTAGCACCCTAGCAAGGCTAGTTAAGACAAAAGAGAATGAACACTAATCAATATCAGGAGTCAGAGACAGGGCATTTCTATAGATCATGCAGGCATTAAAAAGATAATGAGGGAATAATTGTAAATAAGTTTATGCCCAAAGTTTTGAAAATGTAGATAAACTTACAAATTCCTTGCTGTGGGAAGGGGGAAAGCAACTTACTACAACTGACAAACAAAAGTATAACCAGCTCTATATCTTGTAAATGAATTTAATCTTTTATTTATAAAGTTTTGTAAAATCAAACAAAACAAAACAAGACGAGAGGGGCTCCAGGACCCTTCCATTAGGTAGGGGGCAGCAGGGTGGTGGGAGGGGGTCTGGGGACAAACATGCTTCTTTCTGCTTTGCACTCACAGGTTGCGGCAGAGACTGCGACAGTCAGCGCACACCCAGTCCCATCAATTCCCTCCCCGTCCTTAGCGATGGCGCTGGCAATGCTGCAGGACTGGTGCGGCTGGATGGGCGCAAACGCACAGCGCGCCCTGCTCATCCTGGGCATCCCTGACGACTGCCAGGAAGATGAATTCCGGGCGGCCCTGCATGCTGCGCTGTGGCCGCTGGGCAGGTACCGAGTGCTCAGCAAGGTCTTCAGAAAGGAACTGGGGGCCAGGGTAGCCTTGGTCGAGTTCACTGAGTATTTAAACCGAAATTTGATCCCCCAACAGATACCAGGCAAGGGGGGGCCCTGGGCTGTGATCTTCCTGCCCCAGGCCCCTGATACTGACTTACAGGACAGACTGAGTTTTCCTGCACAGCCCCAGGGTCAAGCAGTGGCCAGACATGCAGGTGGGGCAGGAGCTGCAGGAGCTGCAGGAGAGGAAGGAGCAGGAGTCCCAGGTGAGGAAGGAGCCTCAGGTCAGGAAGGAGCAGGAGCAGATGAGGCAGGAGCCACAGGTGAGGCAGGAACTGTAGGAGAGGAAGGATTCTCAGGTGAGGCAGGGGCCACAGGTGAGGCAGGAACTGTAGGAGAGGAAGGATTCTCAGGTGAGGCAGGGGCCACAGGTGAGACAGGAACTACAAGTGAGGCAGGAGCCACAGGTGAGGCAGGGGCCACAGGTGAGATAGGAACTGTAGCAGAAGGATTCTCAGCTGAGGCAGGGGCCATGGGTGAGGCAAGACTTTCAGGTGAGGAGGGAGCTGTAGGTGACATGGTAGTTGCAGGTATGACAGGAGCTGTGGGAGGGGCTTCAGATGAGGCAGGAACCTTGCACTTGGCAGGAAGAACACATGAAACAAGAGAATGGATCCAGCAGTGGGGGCAGGCTTTGAAATCTGTGTTGGAAAACATGGCCTACCAGGAGCTGCCAACCTTTTCTGGGTGGGAGCAGCCAGGCTGTGAGGAAGAGTCCTTTGAGAACTGGCTGGACCATGCCAAGGACATGCTATACTTGTGGTCCCACATGTCAGAATTTGAGAAGCGGCAGCGGCTGGTGGAGAGCTTGGACGGCCCGGCCCTGGACCTCATGTGCCACCTCCTGGCAGAACATCCAAACACCCCGGTGCAGGACTGCCTGGACGTACTGGCGCAGGTGTTCGGGAACAAGGACACCCAGATGACATCGAGGCTAAAGTTGCTGACATGCTCGGAGCAGCCAGGGGAGAGTCTGTTCCCCTATGAGATGCGCCCGGAAGGCCAGCTGTACATGGCCGTGGAGCAGGGAGCCGTCCACCCAGCCATCGTAGACCAGAGGCGCACTAGGCAGGTGCTGCTGCAGTCCCAGCCCAATGCCATGCTAGAAGACGAGCTGCAGAGGATGCGACTGGAGAGGCGGCCGCCCGGCTTCCTCCCACTGGTGCGAGAGAGGGAGGCTTGGAAGGCCACTCTGCCTCTGAGGGAGCTGTACAGAGAGGAAGGGCCTCATGGGGATGATGGAGACCCAGCTGCCGCCCAGACTGCCCTTGCCCCCAGATGTGCCAGGCAGGCTGTTCCTGACGCCCCAGATGCTGTTGAGCTTGTCCCTGTCATCAGGGATGTGGCTAGGGCCTTCCCTGATCCTGTTGAGGTCGTCTCTGTCCCCCAGGAAGAAGCAAGTGCCCTTACCCCTGCAGGGCTAGATCAGGCAAGGTCCACTGAGGCCTCTGGAGGCCCCTCCCCAGCCCAGATGGGCAGTGCATCTGGAGCGAGCCCAGGAGGTCCTGTCTGGGTGCCTGACAGTTGTGCCCAGGCAGCAGAGCAGGAGGCCGAGGAGTCCCCACTAGAGGGGCTCAAATCTGTCTCAGAGGAGTAGGGAAAAGAGGATGGGGCTTGGGACATGAGCCACCCCGAGTCCTCAGGTGAATAGGCTCTCAGGCAGCAGTGTCCTGGATGCAGGGAGAGGGAGGCCACAGCCTGTACCCCACCCCATATAGAGAGCAGTACCCCAGGAAGGGCCCACCCAGCCCCAGCCAAACTCCCCAGACCCCCATCTCCTCCAAGAGGCCCCAGCCACCACCCCCAGACCTTCCCAGTGACCCAGATAACCATGTTTGCCACCCTACAGGGAGGGGAGAGGTGCCCCTGTCATGACACCACCGCACCTGGCCCCAGCCCCAAACCCTGCCAACTCAGGCAGCTGGCCTGGAAGTCCTTCTGAGTGGCCAGCTGTGGTCTGGGTGAGGGCACCTGAAGATGTCTGCCACTTGAGGTGGACTGGGAGGTTTTGGGAGAGGGAGGCCAGCTCAGGTGCCAGCTGCCTGGGCCTCCCAAGAAGGTTCCCCATTCACTATTCCTGGGGAAAGCTGTGCTCTGTTCTGGGAAGCCCCCCCAATCCATGTAGGCCCCCATAGTGACCCAAGTGTCCAGCACACATGCCATCCTCCCCCAGCCACCAGCTATCATTTGTGTGTAAAGCTGCTTTGTGTGTGCTGGGCCCAGGGTACATACTGTGAGCTTCAGTGCCAGCCCACGTTCTGCTCTCTGCCGTCCTCATGAGCTCAGCCTCTGCTTCCTTGGTCTGTAGATATAGTCTGACTGCTGCCCGTCATTACCCAAGCAGCTCCTCCCTGGAGACCCCTAGCGCCATCCCAGGAGGCAGTGGGAATGTGTATCCCTATACAGCAGGGAGGAGAGCTGGACCTGGGACAGAAGGGGGGCTGTGAGGGGCTCCCTGGGGACTGTGCTTTGGCGTCCCCTGCCTGTCGTCCCCTATGATTCAGTTCCTCGACTTGGTGGGGTGTGTCCTGCTGTTATTTCTTGTGTCCTGTGACTGTCCTTTGTGGGCTGTGGGACAGGGTCATGCTCCAGTGGGTGGGCCATGAGGAGCTTCCCTGAAGTGAGTGGCTGTTGTCCTGGCAAGGGGCAGATTGGGGGAAGGGGTGGCCCGGTTCCCATGGCCTCTAGTGGTAGTTAGCGGTTGTTGTTTGTGTTGCTATTCCCATCTCTACAGTGGTTGTGCTAAATGTTTCTATTCAATAAATTGCATTAAATGTTCCAGCTGAGTCTCCCCTCTGTGTGCCACTGAGAGTGTGTTGGCTGGGGAGGGCATAGGTGTGGAGGGAGAGAATAAGATCCCTCCCTGCTCAGCACCCATGGGAGACATCTCCAGTGAGAGGGTAAACACTTTGACCACCAGGCTATGATGTGATGAGGGCTTTTCTTTTTTCTTTTCTTCCCTCTCTTCTTTTCACCCCTCCTTCCTTCCTTTTTCTTTTATGTTTTTGAGATGGAGTCTTGCTCTGTCACTCTGGCTACAGTGCAGTGGCATCATCATAGCTCACTGCAACCTCTGACTCCTGAGCTCTAGTAATCCTCAGTCTCCCAAGTAGCTGGGACTACAGGTGCCCACCTTGATGCCTGGCTTGTTTTTCTATTTTTAGTAGAGACGAGTTCTCACTTTTGCTCAGGCTGAAGAATCCTGACTGATTCTTCTGCTTTGGTCTCCCAGAGTGCTAGGATTATAGGCATGAGCCAGCACACCCGGCTGCTTTTCTTATGTTTTGTAGGTATACTGTAAAGTTTTTAGGTTTTGGTGGTCCTTGAATTTGGATCACCCTGTTCTCTGTGGCTTTAAAAAATTCCTGGAGATGATGCTGGTTGACCGGACTAGGGGGAGGATGCCACTGGCATGCATTGCTTAGGGTTCAGGGATGCCAAATGGAGATGATGTATGTGGTGGAACCATGCAACAGAGAACAGTCCTGTCCACAAGGCTAATAGTTGTCTTAGTGAGAAAGCCAGTATCAGAGAGATAGGGATTTGTAAAACTCCAAATGCTTTTAAATTTCAGGTATCCTAAAACTTGAACATGTTACCATGGAATAATGACAACAGCATAATGAGCAACTCAAAATCTCGTGACATCTGTGGGGCTTATTGGAGAGTGGGCACAAACATATCCATAGAATCTCCACCCGTAAAGTGACACTTAGTCTTAAGGAACAGAAAAAAAAGGAGGCTACGTAGGTGCACAGTGAAGGGGGTGGCCTCTGTCACTAGGGAGGTGCATGTGGGGAATGCTCTCTGAAAGGGTGACATTCTGGCTGAGAGCTAGTGACTGCAAGTGGGTAAAGAACAGCAGGCTGTATAAAGAAAATTTAGACAAAATAAATTCAGTTTATTCAAGCACTACGGATTCATGCTTTGGGCTGTATGGAAAACTAAGAGGTTCAGAGAGGTCGCGTTAGCAGTATGAGCAGCAGGCTTTTGGAACCTGAATGTGGAAGCAAAGTAAAGAAGCACTTGGTTGGCTATAGCTGAGCGTTTGCCTTATTTGGGTATGATTTGGTGGAGGGTTCCTAATTAGAGGTTAGTCGGCAGTTTCTGATTGATTAAGCTTATGTTTCGTTTTATAATGGGTTTCAATTTGCTTATGGAGGAATCCCAGGCACTGGAGCTGTTTCAGCTTAATGTCTCTTAATGATTTTTTTTTTTTTTGAGACACAGTCCCACACTGTCACCCTGGGTTAGAGTGCTGTGGTGTCATAGCTCACAGCAACCTTAAACTCTCGGGCTCAAGCAATCCTCTTGCCTCAGTCTCCTGAGTAGCTGGGACTGTAGGTGCCCGCCACAACACCTGGCTATTTTTAGAGACAGGGTCTCACTCTTGCTCAGGCTGGTCTTCAACTTTTAAGCTCAAGCGAGCTATCCATCTCGGCCTCCCAGAATGCTAAGATGGTAAGAATGAGCCACCATGCCCAGCCTGATTTTTTCTTCTAAAGAAGCATAGCTTCAGAAGGGCTGCAGCTTGGCATGGTGGTACTGAAAATAGGGTGCAGAAGATGAGACCTTTTATGCCCTGTGGGGATGGGGATGAGTTGAGTTTAGTGCCCAGGGGAGTGGGATGTTGTTAGAGCATGTAGTGGGCTTGGTGGAGCACTGATATCTTTCTGTTCTGGAAAGTTGTCACTTTATGAGATTGAGTCCACCTCACTTGAGAGGCACAGAACATGTCAGGTCTGAGCTCTCCCAGACTCCTTTTCCTCCAGGGTGCCTGCACATGACCTGAGTTCCACCAATCAGATGCGCCCACTGCCAACTGACTCTGAGGCTGGGGAGGGAAGATGGTCACACAGACTACTTGGGCTGGGCTGCTGGCCACAGGGGCAGTGCCACCAGTTTCTTGAGGAGCAGTGGTAGGCATGGCTGTGTGGCAGCACCCTGAGCTCGGTAGCATCTGTGCCCAGTCGTTGGTGGGAGCCACAGGGGAGCCCCTGACCCCACTTTGGGTAGGGTTTGGAACCTTGCCTCTCTGCAAAGCCTTCCAGCTTTGTTCTCCAGTCCTCTCCCTGAGTCCCTTTGTGCTCCTATCAGCCATTGTGAGCTGTGATGCTCACCACTGGTATGCTCCAGGGGCTTATTCACAACTCCTGCAGAAGAGAGTGGTGGCCACTCACAGGACCAGACTGAGTTGCAGCTCCTGAGTGGCCAGTAGTCAGGGAGCCTGTGTCAACTGCCTCCTGGGCTACTGGTCTCCCTGGAGCTGTCAAGGTCCTCCAGTCCTGGCTTTAATGGTCTTCACTCTGAGCCATGTGGCCAACTCTTGCCCCTGTTTTGCCCTCTTTCTGGGCCACAGTAGGGTCTAGGTCTCCAGTCTTTCTATGTCCCAATGTCACACATTCCCCAGTGGCATCTCCACGGGATTGTTGCCACATCACTCTATGCTCTGTTTTCATTAGTCCTTCTAGACTCAGTGTTGTCAGCATTTTGTCACTTGGTTAGCTACACAGAATATGCAATACTCCTTCCTCTTAGTCCTCTTAGGGATTTGGGAGACTCTCTCATTGTCTGCAGTCATGGTAGAAAGTGGGGTCACATCACGACACTGCCGGCATGGAGACTAGCTCTTCTCTACTTCCTGGGCCCAGGCAGGAGGTAGGCCTGTGACTGAAGCTTGGGCAATCAAATGCCTTGTCTGGGTCTCTGAATCTGAACTGGAGATGCAAAGGTGGGTACAGCAGTGGGGGACCTGGACACAGGTGGCAGCAATAGCAGCATACCGGTCAGCCTGTGCTCTGATTTTGGAAGCCTGGCACACCGGAGTCCTTGAGGGAAAACTCAGTGTTCCAAACCTGGTTTTTTGCCTCCTGCCCATCCTGTGAGCCCCAGTGGCTGGGCCAGTAACTCCCTCTGTGTTGTGAGAGCCATAGGCTGCCCCAGTGCAAGCTGCCCACTGACTGGCACATGCTGCCCACTCCCTTGACCACCATGTGATCCTTTGAGGCATCTGCCTTCCCCCAACTCTTCCAAATCCTCAAGACATCCTCAAAGTGTCCCAGCAGGTAGGAGCAGCTGGAAGGTGGGGCCTGTGTCTTATTCATCCCTTCATTGGCCAGAGCCAGACAAGGGCTGGAGTACAGCAGGACTTTGGGGAGTGTTTGTTCAGGTGACTCCATTAGGCCCATTGCTGTGGTGGAAGCCAGATGGATAATTCCTACCCTACAAAGCCAAGCATACTTGCCCTGATATTCCGAGCCACTCCTGGGAAGTCCCATGTGACACAGCCTCCAACCTTCTTCACAAGATTATTTCACACACCCCATGCAGTGCCACTGTACTGCATGACCTCGAGGTCACCATTCATTGACACTTTATAGTGACTGTGCTTCCCAAGCAGTCAGTGAATACATTTGAGGACCATGTAAGCAGCCTCATCCCACAGTCACAACCAAATTTACCAACAATCTTTCTGTACGGTCTCTACTGCCCATTCTGTGGGCTCTGTCTAGTGTCAGAGCTGGGGCTTTCTCCATTTTCACCTCTGAGGCCTACCTATGCCTCCAATTACCCTTTCAGACAAAAGAAAGAACAAGCTCTGCTTTTCTGGTGGTCTGGCTTTCCTCTGCCCTGGTTAGAATCTGGACAAACGTACACCTTAAGGCCACCACAGACTGCTACTCACTATGGCCTGGTGTGGAACACTGGTGCTGGAGCTCATGGGGCAGGCAAATCTAGGGGAAGCAGTATGGGGAAGGAGCCTAAGGTGTGGGACCCTGGGGGACAGGGATGGGGTAGTGAGCTTTTGTCTCCTGTCTCTTGGAACCAGGTAGTCTGGCCAAAGGCTAAGGGGGCCACCAACCTGGTGTGAGTAGTGGACCACAGAGCCCTGCCAGAGGAGCCCTCCCAGCCCCAGTTAAAGTTGGTACTGTCCTGCAGAGACTCCGGCCAGCTGGGTACACCTGGTCAGAGAGGGGAGCCTAGCAAAGCCTTGGGGTGCTGTTTGTGGCTGTCAGAATGGGTCTGCATGAGTGTACGCTGGGCAGGGCTGGGTTCTCTCAGGCAGTTTTACCTTCTTTGGAGTGTGAGGTTTCAGTAGTTTCTTCTTCCCCCACAAATTGAGGGAAGAGCACATTAGCTGCCTCCAGCCTAGATGAGTGCTGCAGTTGCCCTGCAAAGCTCGGCCAACAGAACAGACTGGTTGCTGGGATGCCTCTGTCACCAGTTTCCCACCCTGTCTCCCTTCCTTGAAGATTCTGGGACATGAGCAAAACACCAGATTTTGGGAGTGGAGACAGTCAGAGCCTTCTCTCTAAACCTTGACAACACCTTTAGTGTTTCCTTCTCAGACACCCAGCTGTGCCCTCTGTCTAGGCCTGAGGTCCATGTGTTCCCTTCCTTCCCCTGCCTTTGGCTCCTCTACCCCACCCATCTCACCCTGTCCACTAGCAGTGCCATATCCTACAGCTGACACAGGCCAAGGGACCACCATGTGGGGAGTGGAAATCTCACTGATGCGTGGACAGCTTTGCCTGAAGCCCATTGAGACTCTGTTGGGACACCCTCCTGGTGCCAGCCAAGCTCCCATCTGTGAAGGGACTGATTGTATTAAGCAAATGGCCACTGGGACTCCCTCTAAGGAAAGGCCCTGAACAATTAGGGAAACTGCTTGGCAAGCTGACTTAGGAGGCCACACTGGTCTTTGGGGACAAGTGCACTAGAAAAGGGCTCCAGAGACCTCCTAGCAGCCAGGTAAAGGGAGCCAGAGACTTCTGGGTGAGCAGGGGCTTGGGACTCAAGGTGGCCTGGAAGGAGTGCCTGGTGTCTCTAGGGATCCAGTGCCCACATCTCCCAGCAGGTTTAGTGCTGGAGAAGCAGCCCAAGCCCTGGTCCCGGGAAGGACAAGTGCCAGCATTGTTGTGATGAGCGAGCTGTCTTCCTGGGTTTGCTCCCCAAGAGGCCTGGGCAGTTCCCCCCTCAGCAATGCTCCAGGAACTCAGGATCCTCTTTGGGTAAGTGGGGGTCCTTAGCCTAGTCCTGCCATCCTGTGGTGTCAGCTGAGAGCATGGCACATCCAGGAAGAGGAGGCCACATGTCCTATAAGGTGCCCACAGGGCTGAGGGGTGTTGGGGCACTGGGGCACTGGGAACCTCTGAGGGATCAGGTGATGTCCCCAGGTACACATACACGGCAAGGGGCATCATGTGTACCATGCCCATAGGCTAAGCTGGAATGAATTTTCTCAGAACTCTCTGTCCTTTGTGATCCCAAGTTAGGGTTGGCCACAGGACAATTTGCATGACATTTGGAGGCTGGAGATGAAGCCCAAGCCATTTTTTTAAACACTCAGAAGATGGTGTAGGTGCAGAGCCATTGTTGCCTGCTTCACCATTGCTGCCGGCAAATCCGCTCCTTTGTTTCTCCCACCAGCTGCTGCTCCCCAGGCCCTTGACATGGCATGTGAGGTGGCAGAAGGCAGATGTGGCCTATGGCTTTTCCTACCATCTCCCTCATCAGCTCTGCTTTTCAGCAGCTGGGAGGCTGTAATCTGTGTCACTACAGCCTTCATCTGCTTGTCCTCAGGGGCCTCCCACCTGGAACTAGCCCCTCTTGGCCAGGCTGCCTGCACCTCATTCCCCCTGCTCTGTTCCCTCCTCCTGGGCCTTCCTCTGCCCTTGAGGAGTTACTTAAGGCATAGTCTCTTTAACAGCTTTCCAAGTGGATGAGAAGATCCTTCATGTGCTGTCCCCAGGTCACAGTTTAAGGAGCAGATAAAAGCTACCCATCTGCCTGGCCTTGCATGCTAGCAGGCACTTCAGTGGCATTTGGGGAGATGAGGAAACCCCCTTCTCTGAACTGTCAGCTGAGGGCTGGCTCCAGGTCGCCGGCTCCAGGTCGCCTACTCCAGGCAACGAAGGATGCGAGCTCACAAATGTGACACCTGGCAAAGCTTAGGGTTCATTCTTCTCTACAGACAGCCCTCAGAATGAGCTGGGTCTTCTTGGCCCGGGTGAGGCTCCAAGCAGAGGCTCCTGGTAATTTTCTTCCTAGTACCTACCTTGGCCTGGAGACAGATGGAGTCAGGGCACTCTGTGCTCGTGGTCTATGATGTTATCTGCCCGCAAAAGATACAGACTTAAGAAAGGACATTCCTTCAAGGCCTTAGGTTCTTTTCCTTTCCAGTTACACAGAAAAAATGATGAACAGGGCTTGCTTCAAACAGAATTTTCAAGAGAAAAATACCATTTGAAACTGCTACAGCCCCAAACCACAAATTAGCCAGGGGCCTAGACAAATATTGCTTAGTCTGGCTAGGGAGGAAGCCAAACCAATAATTCTTCCTCAGAGTTGCTGCAGAACTCAGATTGCCCACAAATTAAGGGTCATGGTCGCAAAAGTCATAGAAAAATTGAAAACAATCTTTGATTAAGTTAATACAATTTAAGACCAGAGGCTACTGGAGCAGTGGAACATCCCAGTCAGATAATGTGAAAGTGGGTGAGGACATGAAGATGTTGATGAAATCCAGCATATTCACAGGCCAGTGGAAATTCTGTATATAAAATGGCAACAGCAACAATTACGAAAATTATACGAGGAAGAAAGTAAGAGAAGCTAACATCAGATGAAAAACACATTGCATAGAAAATACAGGAAGACTCTAGACAGAAAAATTCTCTGTATACTTGAAGAAATTCTAGAAAACATGATTTCTCAAAACAAAAGAGAGCTTACAGAAGTGATGCAGTGTCCAAAGAACAGATTATAAGAAAATAGAGGTAACAAAATAAAGGTAGCGGAATGGATTAACAAGCTGTGGTATGTGTATACTGTGGGATACTATTCAGCCATTAAAAGATGGAGACTTTACATCTTTTGTATTAACCTGGATGGAGATGGAACACATTCTTCATCTTCTTCTTCTTTTTTTTTTTTTTTTGAAACAGAGTTTCACTGTGTCACCCTTGGTAGAGTGCTGTGGCATCACAGCTCACAGCAACTCAAACTCTTGGGATTAAGTGATTCTCTTGCCTCAGCCTCCTGAGTAGCTGGGACTACAGGCCCCCGTGACAATGCCCGGCTAGTTTTTTTTTGGTTGCTGTTGTCATTATTGTTTTAGCAGGCCCAGACTGAGCTTGAACCTGCCAGCTTTGCTGTATGTGGCCGGCATCCCACTCACTGAGCTACAGGCACTGAGCCAGGAACACATTATTCTTAGTAAAGCATCACTAGAATGGAGAAACAAGAATTCTATGTATTCAATTCTAATATGAGGACAATTAATGACCTAGTACACAGTGGGGGGTGGGGGAAGGGGAGAGCACAGAGAGGGAAGGAGGGAGGGGACTGGGGGGGTCACTGTGTGTGACATACCTTTTGGGGTGGACACAATTATAAGAGGGACTTTACCTAACAAATGCAATCAATGTAAACCAGTTCAAAAAAAAAAAAAACTAAAAAAAAGAAGGAAAAAAGAATAGGTTACTCACCCTATAAAATACTATAACAGAGGACCCCTCCCATTTTAAGAAATTTACCAGGGACCCTGAGAGAACTGGAAGAAACAAAATTGACTAACCAACTAATGTCACTGGGAAAAATAACAACAACAAAAAAAAGATTTGAGAATGAGTGAATGGTAGATATCCTGTTAGTTTACTACCGCCAGTCTGTTCCCACTCTCTAGGTAACCAGGTGTGGATTAAAGATTGGAGCAGCCTGAGCCCACTGAAACTGTGGTGAAAAGGTCCCTTCTTGGTGATCCTCTTCACACCAACAACAGTGAAGGTGAATGGCATCCCTGCCTGGATACATCACTCACATGTGAAACCAGCCAGCAATGGGGAGTGCATTGTCCAATGATACCCAGAGCATCCGCACCATCTTACCATGAGAAAACAGATTATAGCCCTGCCCCAGTCACATACCAGGAGCTGACTGGTCAACCGCATGGCAGAACCTTGAGGATGAGCAGCAGTGGAGTGGGACTGATTACTCTTGGCTTTGAACTTTTTTACCTTCTTTAATCTTATGTGTAAGACATGATGAAGATTGTGAAAAGTGTCCCCAAAAGGTAACCTAAACTAGACAAACTGCCAAAATTGTGTTATTAGTTTACTCTTATCATGAATATACAGGAAAGCCTGAAGGTACTTGCATATATAATAACCCCCAATATCAGATATATGTGCCCTCAGTGGACCTGCTGTTTGCTACAATCCTTCTGAACCCCCAGAGCAAACTGAATTTGCTATGTGGTATACTGGTATCCCTAGAAAGACAATAACCCAAGTTATAACAGAAGGAATACCTGAATAAATAAAAAAACATTAATAACAATTTTGCAATATATACAGACATGTGTCTTTTTATATTTTCAATAATAATTAGAAAATTTCTATGTAGAAATACCATATATTTCTGAAGAATTATTTATATGTATTTCTTTTTTGTTTGTTTGTTTTTAGGATTTTTTGTTTATGTGTTATTGTTTCCATCAGTGTTCTTTATTTTTTTCATAGATGAAATATAATTCATGGCTCAGCACCTGTGGCTCAAGCAGCTAAGGTGCCAGCCACATACACCTGAGCTGGTGGGTTCAAATCCAGTCCAGGCCCACCAAACAACAATGACGGCTGCAACCAAAAAATAACCGTGCCTTGTGGTAGGCACCTGTAGTCCCAGCTACTTGGGAGGCTGAGGCAGGAGACTCGCTTGAGCCCAGGAATTGGAGGTTGCTGTGAGCTGTGATGCCACAGCACTCCACCCAGGGGGATAGCTTGAGGCTCCGTCTCAAAAAAAAAAATATATATATATATATATTTATATAATTCACATACCATGTAATTAACCCATTTAAAGCATACAATTTAATGATTTTTACTCCATTCATAGAGTTGTGCAATTATCATCACACTTTCAGAACATTTTCATGTTCTAAACAAATCCCATACCCATTAGCAGTCACTTCCCATTCAAACTCTGTCCCCAACCCTAGAAACTACCAATCTATTTTTATTTCTATGTGTTTGTCTATTTTAGATATTTCCTGTAAGTGGGATTTTGTTAATGTGCAACCTTTTGAGACTGACTTCTTTCATTTAGTGTAATGTTTGTAAGATTCGTCCAAATTGTACCATGCACCTGTTCTTCATTGCTTTGTTTTGCTGAATAATATTTCATTGTATGGGTATACCACATTTTGTTTATCCATTCATCAATTGTTAGATATTTGGATTGTTTTCCCTATTTAATATTATGAATAATTTATTATGGATATTCTTATGCAAGTTTGTGTGTGGACTTGCATTTTCAATTCTCTTTGTTATATACATAGGAGTGGAATTGCTGGGTCATGTAGCAACTTTGTGTTTAACTTTTTGAGGCACTGTCAAACTGTTTCCCAAAGCAGTTGCACCATTTTACATTCCTATCGGGGATATATGAGGATTTTATCGTCCTCACATTCTCACCAACACTTGCATTATCTATCTTTCAATTATAGCCATCATTGTGGTCTATGTATACCATGGAATAATATGCAGCCATAAAAAGATGGAGACTTTGCATCTTTTATGTTTACCTGGATGGAGCTGTAACATATTCTCAGTAAAATATCTCAAGAATGGAAAAAAAGTATACAATGTACTCAATACTACTATGTTTTTCCTATTTTGTGTAGTCACGTTAACTTTAATTCTCTAATTGTTAATGGTATACAATGGATATTTGTATATTGAACTTAAAAAAATAGAATATTGGTAAATATTTAAAAAAAGAATTAAAAAATAAAGGTAGCAGAGTTAAGGGAAAAAAATGGAAGAGAAAAATAAAAAATATTATCAAGAGGAAAGTCACATTGAAAGCACTGATGTCTTGAGGATACGTGATAAACAAACCACATAGATATTGGGCATCTGGTACTTAATGGCAAAAGTTGAAGTCCCATGACACAAAACAGAAGAGCAGAAGATTGGACACAGGACAACAGCTATGGAAAATAGAAAAGGAGACACAACATATATGTAATTGGTACTCCTGAAAAACAGAACAAATAAATAAACTGAAGAAAGCAGTTTTCGAGAAAATCATGTTGGCTAAGACATCACATTGGTTTTCAATCCCAGAAGAAAGTTGGGTAAGGTTTACATACTGCTGAGTAAAAGACAGTTTGTTTCAAGAACATTACATCTGTCCGACTTGTCCTTTAAATCTAAAAGTTAAAAGTAAAAATCACCACTGGACCATAAAGTCTAGCCAATTGAAAGATGTATCAAAGTAAAGAACTCAGAAATGGAAGAACAATCATGAACACTGAATCCATTTATATATAGAACTGTGGAATTGTGCATTCATATCTCCCATAGAATGTGAATGTTAGAAACCTTGACAATATAAAATTAACAATTTGAGGTGGAGGACTGAGGTGGTGGGAGGAAGTGTGTGATAAGTCTTCATCTGTTATAGCCAGGAGTCTGTAGATACTGTGTTGGAATATGCAATTAAACGTAGTATTTCAAATGGCTTAGCATTTTTCATAGTTTTATTCCTTAACTTTAGTGATATCTTTTAGGAACCAATACTTGTTTTGAAGAAATTTTATTTTAAGTTCAATTATTTCAGTTTTTCTTTGTTCACAAATGAGTGTTACACTTGTGCTTAAACGCAACCCATACAAAATTACCCAATTTTTTGTTGAGATATAATATGTTTATCATGAAGGTCACCCTTGTAAAGTGCACAATTCAGTGGTATTTAGTATATTCAAAGTTGTGCAACCATTGCAACTATCTACTCCCAGTATATCCTCATCACTCCAAGGGAGACCCTGTCCCCATTAGAAGTTACTCCTTACTCCTCCCAGCCCCAGCCCTTGGCAGTCACTTGTTTGTTTTTTTCTTGGCCGGGGCTGGGTTTGAACCTGCCACCTCTGGCATATGGGGCTGGCGCCCTACACCTTTGAGCCACAGGTGCCGCCCCAGTTACTTTTTTATGTACATCTCTCAGTTGCCTTCCTCTGGACATTTCATAGAAACAGAATCACACAGTATGTGGACCTTTGTGTCTGGCTTCTTTCACTGAGCACATTGGATGATCCCACTGTGGGAAACAGTTTCATGCCACCCACCTGCTCTTGCGCCTGTCTATCTTTCTATCCCTCATTCCCCTGGGTCTGGGATGATGTTGATGGTGGGTACTTCTGGTGCTGGGATTTGGGTGGGCTCAATCTCATCTCTGGACTTGTGTGTAATATGTGACTTTCCCAGCCAGCATGTACTCTCTTTTTCTCCCTTTACTAGTTGCCCCATGAGCTCTCTGCTTCTTGGTCACTGATGTGAGACGTGTCTGCCACATGCTTGGCGCAGCTTGCAAGCCCCTGGGGCTGGGTGCTGGGAGCTAGGGCTGGAGGATTCAGGGTAGTGTGGAAAGGAGTAGCGGGTGCTTGGGGGTCTGTTGAGACAGAGGAGCTCCTGCCAGGACACTCTGGGGCTGTGCCAGGGGAAAGACAAAGTGTCTGAGTGATGCAGAGGGGCCTGGCCAGAGCAGTGGGGCTGTCCTTGGGCTGACAGGGGGTGGAAGGGCCTCTTGTCCAGGGGATAAGGGAACCATGGGACTGCTGGGCCTGGCCTCCTCTGCTTTCCTTTGTGGGTCAAGGTGGCTTACACGGCTGGCCCAGGGAGCTGTGAGGACTGCGTGCTTTATACTGGGAAAGAGAGACTCCAGGCCCAACTTGATGCTTGTGTCAGACTGTCGTTGACACAGGGTATGCTGTGTGGTATGTAGTGTGTGTGGAGTGTGCAGTATATGATGTATATGTGCTGTGTGTGTTGTGTGTGGAGTGTGTGGTGTGTGAATGTGTTTGTGTTGTGTGTGGAGTGAGTGGTGTGTTATGTGTGTGTGGAATGTGATGTGTATGTGTTGTGTGGAGTGTGGTGTAATGTGTGTTGTGCATGGAGTGAGTGTTGTGTGTTGTATGTGGTGTGTCATGTATGTGTGTTGTGTGTGGTGTGTCATGTATGTGTGTTGTGCATGGCAAGTGATGTGTGTGTGGTGTGTGTGGTGTCTGTGGTGTGTGATGTCTATGGGGTGCCTTTGTTTGCCGAGCTTGCTGTATATGGAGCCAGGTCACACTCTCTACACTGTTCCAGGCAGCCAACTTGGCAGGGATGTAGTAGCCCCCCCTAGTGCCACCCCAGCTCTGCGGGTGCAGGGCCCCCCAGCAGCTCCCAGCAGATATGGGAGATGGGAGGGGTTGCAACTCTTCCAGATCGCAGCTGCAGAGGATCCTGTGCCTCGTGATTTCCCAATGTGGGGAGGAGGATGTGGAGTACTCTCCCCCTTCCTATCTGTCCCCAGTTGGGCCCTCTTGGTTTGTGTCACACACACAAACACGAAGCCAGCAGAGCTCTCCCCTCCTCCCCACAGCTGAGACCCCGCTGGGTACAAGGTAACACTGTGTGGCTTCCAGTCCAAGCCAAGAATTATCTAGCCCTTCCTGTTCTCGGAACTGTGCTGTTTCCTAGACAACGCATTTTGTGTAATCATGGTCAAGGCAACGTACATTTCTGCTCTGAATCAAGGTCACAGGATAATACCGATTCACCACGGCAACAGCAGATGACTCATGTGGTTGCCTGGCAATTTTGCGCCACGAAATACGTTTGAGTCCAGAGGCGTCTGGAATTCATATCTTTAAGAGGCTCAGGGTTCCTTGTAGTTCAACATATGCAATTTTTGAGGCAGCGGCAGCCAGGCAGGTGATGCTATTGATAAACAAATGTGTCATAACAGGAACTGTTCTGTTTGACCTGACTCCAGGAGTTTAGTTGGGTCCACAAATCGACAGGAGGAGTGCTCCATCTGTAAAAGACCCTGCGCTGCTCCGTGTCAATGTACGCACTCAATGGATTTGTCACCACCCACTGTGAGCCTCAGACGAAGGAACAAACATCATCAAAGGAACAAATATTGTCGAAGGAACAAACATTGTCATTTAGGATCTGACGTTGGTCCTCATTTCTTGGCCCAAGTCCAATTGTCAGTCAACCCCTAAAATCAGAGAGGTGGCAGTGTCCCCATTTCTGTAAGCTTGGACCTGGCATTGCTATGAGGTCTATGGGTCTCCACACACCACCTGTGCCATCCACAAGGGCCCCTTCCTGGGACCAGGGAGCTGGGGACCCACGCGACTTTGGGTGAGGTGTTCATTAAGGGGAACATCTCCTATGACTGTCTCCTCTGGAGTGCCCCACAACCTGAGTGAGGAGGCCTTGGTACCCTTGAGGCCTTGAAGGAAGTTTTATGTCCCCCTCCCAGGTGACAGCAGGTGTTGGTGGCTGCACTGTATTCATGTCCCCAATATCCAGCCAGAAAGGAGGCAGAGATCACCCACAATCCCTGCACCGTCTATCAGGCCCGAAGGAGCCAGCTGACATATTTTGGCAAAGAATTACACTGCCCTATGCATAGGCCCACTGGCTGTCCAGTGCCCTCACCTCCTCAGCCCTTGAAACTTTCAGATCCAGAGCCCCTTCCTGCCACAGGGTCCATACCCTCTGTATGATCCCCAAAGGGTCTTACCTTGGTTACTGCCAGCAAATCTCAGGCCACCTCTGTCTTACCCACTGTCCTTAGGGCTTCCCTTGACACCCCCTGGAGTCTAGCTGACCTCCCTTCCACCTGAGGGAGCCCTTTCTAGAAGCTCTTCCTTGGTGGCTTCTAGTGCAGAGCCTTGAGGCTTTAAGGTTGGGAACTGGGAGGGTGGCCACTACTGAGGACACTGGCATTATGGAAACATGTGCTGTGCACGGCTGTTCAAGAGGGGTTGGAGGCGACCCCCATGGCTATGTGGGCTGGGGATAAGAGTCAGCTGCTGGGAAAGCCTCTCCTAGGCCCACATTCTGTTCGGCTCTCAGGGTTTAAGGAAATGGCAGGAGTAGGCATAGCAGACGCAGCGCTGGGCAAGTCTCTCACTTTGGCTCATTTCCTCTTCATGAGCTGCTCCCCTTACCACTTTTGCAAGGCTGGGCTTCCCAGGGCTGCTAGGCTCTGGAGAGTCTAGGGGACATGGGAAAGTAGCTATTAGAACACAAGTGCTGTGAAGTGAACAAACTGCATAAAGAAGAACAAAGATCAGCCTTGAGAAAGGCACTCTGAGCAGGTGACCTTGAATGTGAAGTCTGGGGTGGAGGCAGAGAGTATTCCCAGGAAGTGGGACACACGTGCCAAGTCCTCATCAGTGCCCAGGGTTGAAACTGCTGGATGTGTTAGGAAACTGAGGTCACAATGGGGAATGGTACACCCAAGATGGCACCAATGAGCGGTTCTCCCAGGTGGGATTTTGTTACAGAGTTGTGCTCTCCTCAGGGCTCCTGTCCTAGCATAAGTCACTTTACAGCCACATTTCTTTCTCTCTTAAGACCATGAGCTCCACAATGGCTCTCTGAGGCCCCCAGAGAGGTCCTAATCCTTCACCTGTGCACAGTAGCTGTCATTTAATTACACTGACATTCATGGAACAACCACTTGGGCCACCCATGGGCTAGAGGTTTGGGGCCCACACATGGACCTTAGGGTTTAGGAAAGGAGATCCCATCTCCTAGGTGCAGAGCCTACCCATCTTACCTGGAGCCTCATGACCAGATCCCCAGGTGAGCCTAGACATCCCCCCCCTTACCTCCCAACCCTTGCTGGTGAGTCCTAAGGTGCTGGGCCTCTCCTGGAAGTATTGTGCTCCTCCCTCCCTGCTCTGCCCTTCCCAGACCATCCACCATGGCCCCTGACCCTTGGCCTTCATATCCACCTGCTCCTCTGCCTCTTGCCTCAAGTGAGATTTGAGTGACTTCAGGGGCCACTGTCCCAAGTAACACTGGGGGCTGGAGAAAAAGGCCACACCCTTTTGGCCCTACCTTGTAACTTCCTCCCTATCTACTCATATCCAACTCAGGTATCCCTACTGCTTACCCTCCTCTTGGTCCACTGCTGTCATGGGCATGCCCTGGACCTGCTCTCCCTCGACCTCTCATGCCCAGTGGTGTCTTCCAGTGGAAGCCATCCCTCCTATCCTCCTCTACATTCCTGTGACTTTGGTGGGAGACCTTTGCAGGCCCCTGATCCCTCTTCACACCCTATCACTCCTCATTCCCCTGCCTTCCACGTGGCTGATCCACAAAACAATAACTGAGGACCAATTGGTTTGCCTTCCCACTTCTGTGGGCATGTCCCCTGTGTACTGAGCCCTGAAATTCACAGCAGTGAGCCCAGACCCACCAGACTCTTATCCTTGTGGATGTATCAGTCTAGACACTGAAAAGTATCCTTCCCAATTACACGCCAACTACAAATGGTGAGTGATGATGTGTAGGAAAATGTCCAGTGCTCTGAGAGCAGAAAAGGGGTTCTCATGTTAGGGTCTAGGAGGAGAGGGGACAGAGAAGGATCCCCCGAGGAAGTAGCATTTGGACTAAGACATGCAGTGGTCCCATGTCAATTTGGGGTGAATGCTTTTTTTTTGAGAACAAAACGTCCAACAATTTACTTTCCATCACCCAAATTCACCAATATTACAGGGAAATGTCAATCAAGAAAACTAATATACACCACTTCTCCAGCATCTGTTTCCCAAACACAATGAGGAAGTAGGTCAAAAGGAAGAAAAGTAGGAAGGAATGAATTACTGCTTTTCACAGAAAGCAGTCTGAGCATGGAATAGAATACTAAGTCATAAAATTCACAGCCTTGAATGACTTACTACAGGTAAAAAGCCTGAGGCCTAGAAAGGTTAAGTGATTTGATCAATGTTACAAAGCAAATTTTATATAGAGTTTTAGAATAAGAGTTCAAGTTTCCTGATTTTTATTGACCAACCCATGGCTTTCCCCCATCCCTGTGTCTCCCTTGTTGGCAGGGTCCCCATCTTGGACCCCATGCTCAGCCCTCCAGCCAGGGGTTAAACTGCTATTGGTAGGGTATTAGTCACTGCTGCTCAACAGGTCACCACATATTTAGGAGCTTTCACCAATGCTCCTCCTTTATTTACTGTGTCCGTCAGAAGTTTTGCTCATTAAATGACTGGGACCCCGTCTTAGGGTCCTATAAGGCCCTGATGTTCAAGGTGCTGCCAGACTGCAGTCCTCTCTGGAGGCTCTGAGGAAGAACTCACTTAAAGTTCACTAGGGTTGTTGGCCAAATTCAGCTCCTGTTGCTGTAGGACTGAGGTCCCAATCCCTGCTGGCTGCTCTCGGCTCCCAGAGGCTGCTGCCTTGGTTATCCTATGGCCTCTCCACCTTCAAAGCCATCAGGAGAGTTTTTCTCTCATCAATCCCTCTCACACCCTGAGTCTCTGACCTCCTGTTTCTGGCCTCTAGATTCAGCATTCAAGAGCCCAGGTGATTAGGTGTGACCCACCAAGGACAGCTTCCCTTTTTTAAAGTTACCTGTGTCTTTTAACATAACCCAGACAGGGGGCAGAGCCAAGATGGTGGACTGCAGCCAGCTTTTTACAGAAGCTCCCGTCCAGAAGGAGGCTTAACGGACAGAAGTTTAGCAAATTAGCTGATGGTTTGGAGCAGAGCCAAGAGAGAAGATTGAAGAGCGCACTTCAATCTTCCTGAGGTGAGCTGCGACCCCAGAAATACAACCAAAAGGTACAAAATCCACCACCAAGCGGACGGGAGTCCCCTCCCCCACAACAAGGGCTCGCAGTTTACTCCATGCAAACAAGTGAGCAGAGTTCAAATTTCCTCCCACTCTATCCCACGGGAGAGACCCCCTAAAAACTGGACCTCCTACCCCTGCTGGCATGCCATGGCACCCTCCAGCCAGGCATAAAACTGTAAAACTGTATAAATCTGTATATATTCCCCACCTGCAACAATGAACTCCGAGGAGTCCCCGCCCACCCACTCCGAGGTCTGGAGGTTTGTTACCTATGGAGTCCAGATTCTTGGGCATCTCCTTGAGAGAAGTGGAGGGGGAAAGGGCTGGTGCTGCTCTGTGCTGACTGTGGTGAGGGCGTGAGGAGAGGAGAGTCAGCTCAGGGGACGCCAGTGCAGCAACAGTGACATCCTGAACTGCAGGCTGACGCCATTTCAGCCCCATCCCTCTGGGTAAGCAGAGGTTCCAGACAGCAGCCACAGGCAGGGTGCACATTAACTTTCTTGAGTGGAGCGCCAGCCCTCGGGGGGCTAATGCAGCTGAGACAAAGACAATGGGCGGGCAGAGGCTAGAATTGACACCTGAATGTAAACTGCTATCTGTCTGCTGCTCAGAGCTGAATGCTCTGTGATTTACAGAGAAATTTAGCCCGACAGAAGCCTAATTTAAACACACAAGGCCCCCCTGCCGAACTCAGATTTCTGGTGGATTTTGCCAGGTAAACCCCGAGAGCAATGGCCTACTGGAGTGAATAGGGCCACAGACCGGGGGGACTACGAGTGACTGGGTGCAAGGTGGGGAAGGAGGTATTAACCTTCCCAGACTAACCCATTTGCCAGGTGGGTCCCTTTGCCCTCACAGAGCACTGGAGCAAGTTATACCTGAACTGCAAGCAGATCCCTCTTATCTAGCTCCCAGAGACATTTGAACTCTTCCACCTGAAACGGGTGTTGACTGGGACAACTGATTTGGACCCCTCAAACCTGGCAGACCACCCAAGGACTATTCAAAGGGGCACCCTGGGTGTATGGTTGAGGGAAGGTTTGAACTATATAGAACTGTATATATTCCCCACCTGCAACACTGAACTCTGAGGAGTCCCCACCCACTCACTCTGAGGTTTGGAGGTACGGAGTCCAGATTCTTGGGCATCTCCTTGGGAGAAGTGAAGGGGAAAGGGCTAGTGCTGTTCTGTGCTGACTGTCGCACAGGCGTGAGGAGAAGAAAGTCAGCTCAGAGGATGCCAATACAGCAACAGTGGCATCCTGAGCTGCAAACTGACACCACTCCAGCCCCATCCCTTTGGGCAAGCAGAGGTTCTGGACAGCAGGCACAGGCAGGGCACACATAACTTTCTTGGGTGGAGCGCCAGCCCTCAGGGGGCTAATGTGGTTGAGACAAAGGCAGTGGGTGGGCAGAGGCTAGAATTGACACCTGAATGTAAACTGCTATCTGTCTGCTGCCCAGAGCTGAATGCTCTGTGATTTACAGAGAAATTTAGCTGGACAGAAGCTTAATTTAAACACACAAG
>CAUYQV010192996.1:0-20395 GCA_963574575.1 Galagoides demidoff | reverse complement strand
GGTCTTTTCCTGGTTTGGGGATCATGGTAATGTTTGCTTCATAGAATGTGTTGGGGAAGATGCCTTCCTTCTCAATTTTTTGGAATAATTTCTGCAGTATGAGTATAAGCTCTTCTTTGAAGGTTTGATAGAATTCTGGTGTGAAGCCATCTGGACTAGAGCTTTTTTTGTTGTTGTTGGGAGATTTTTTATTATCTCTTCAATCTCATTTCTTGAAATCAGTCTATTAAAGAGATATAATTCTTCTTAATGAAGTCTAGGGAGAAGGTATGATTCCAGGTATTGATCCGTTTCCTCTACATTGTTAAATTTCTGGGCATAGAGTTGCTTATAGTACTCAGAGATGATCTCTTATATCTCTGTGGCATCTGTTGTTATTTCCCCTTTATCATTTCTCCTTGAGGTTATTAGAGATTTTACTTTTCTGTTTCTAGTTTATCTGGCCAAAGTTTATTGATTTTATTTATTTTTTTGAAAAACTAAGTTTTTGTCTTGTGAATTTTCTGAATGATTCTTTTGTTTTCAATCTCATCAATGTCTGATTTAATTTTGGTTATTTCTTTTCTTCTGTTGGGTTTGATATTAGAGTGTTCCTCTTTTTCCAATTCCATTGGATGGTTTATGAGTTTGTTGATGTGCTCTCTTTCATTTTTTCCAATGTAGGCATCCAATGCGATAAACTTTCTTATTAAGACTGCTTTTGTTATATTCCACAAGTTTTGGTAACTTGTGTCTTCATTGTTGTTATGTTTGAGGAATTTAACAATTTCCTCTTTTATTTCTTCCTGAATCCAACTATCATTTGGCATAAGGTTGTTTAATTTTCAAGTCTTTGTGTGGGGATGAACCTTTTTCTTGGAGTTGCATTCCACCTTTATTGCTCTGTGGGCTGAGAAGATAAAAGGTGTAATTTCTATTCTTTTAATTTTGGTCAGGTTTGATTTATATCCTAGGATGTAGTCGATTTTGGAGTACCTATCATGGGCTGATGAGAAAAAATGTATATTCCTTAGCTTTGGGATGGTGTGTTCTATATATGTCTATTAATCCCATTTGTTTTAGGGTCACATTTAAGTCCTTTGTACCATTGCTTACTTTTCTGTTTAGAAGATCTGTTTTTGTCAGAGGGATGTTAAAGTCCCCAACTATTATGGTGTTATGAGATATCATATTGCTCAGTCCCATCAAGGTCTAGTTCATGAATCAGGGAGCATTTAGGTTGGGTGCACAAATATTTAAAATTGAAATATCTTCTGGTTGTATTGTTCCTTTGCCTAGTATAAAGTATCTATCTTTGTCTTTACTAACTTTAGTTGCTTTAAATCTGTTCATATCTGAAAATAAGGTTGCAACCCCTCCTTTTTTCTGAATTCCATTTGCTTGAAGTACTGTTTCCTGTTCCTTGACCCTGAGTCTCTATTTGTCCTTCAAGGGTAAGTGTAACTCCTGGAGGCAGCATATGGATGGCTTGTGCTTTTTTGTCCATTCAGCCAGGCTGTGCCTCTTCAGTGGTGAATTCAGTCCATTGACATTTATTGAGAGATTTGATATGTGTGGTAGAGTGCTCTATTCATTTTTTTTGTGTGAGAGTCTGTTTTGTAGTTTTATCCTTTGCACCATTGTGGAAGCTAAATTTTGACTTTTAGCTTCTAGGTGTTTACTTTGGTGCTGTTCCATTGTGGTGGTCAGTGCTGAGAATAGATCTCTAAGTATTTCCTGTAGAGCTAGTGTTGTGGCGAATTTTCTCAGTGCCTGTATATCCACAAAAGATTTGATTTATCCATCAATTTTGAAGCTTAGTTTAGTAGGATACAGAATTCTTGGCTCAAAATTGTTTTGTTTAAGAATATTGAAGGTGTATGACCATGCTCTTCTGACTTGGAAAAAAGTCTGCTGTCATCTTAATGGCTCTGCCTCTGTAGGTCAGTTGGTGCTTCTAGCTGCTTGAAGAAATTTTTATTTTATTTGTTTGAGACAGAGCCTCAAGCTATTGCTCTGAATAGAGTGCTGTGGCATCACAGCTCACAGCAACCTCCAACTCCTGGCTTAAGCAATATTCTTGCCTCAGCCTACCAAGTAGTTGGGAATACAGGTATCCACCACAAGGCCTGGCTATTATTTTTTTTGTTGTAGTTGTAGTTGTCATTGTTGTTTGGCAGGCCCCGGGCTGGATTCAAACCCGCCAGCTCTGGTGTATGTGACTGGTACCTTAGCTGCTTGAGCTACAGGCACTGAACCGAAAAATTTTTTCTTTCATCTTGACTTTGGACAGGTTCATTACAATATATCTTAGCGAAGCTCTGTTTGAGTTTGAGATGACCCAGGGCTCGATATCCATCTGACAGGCATGTATCGGGTTCCTTGGTAAAACTTGGGAAGTTTTCATTTATGATAGTCTACAGTGGGGCTTCCATTCCTTTGGGACAATCTTCTTCCCCTTCAGAAATCCCTAATATGCCTATGTTTGAATGCTTCATGGATTCTCGTAATTCTTTAAAGCACTTGTTCTGCTTTCTCCCTCCTCTTTTCTGCTTCTTTAACTACCTAGGTTAATTCAAAAACTTTATCCTCTAGTTGTGAGGTTCTTTCTTCTCTATGGTCTAACCTGTTTTTGATACTTTCTACTACATCTTTATATTCCCTTATTGTCTCCTTCATTTCCTTAAGGTCTGCCATATCCTTTCTATGTTCTACACCTCTCTTGTTGGACTTTTGGTTCTGTCTTTCCATTTTCTCATCCATTCCTTTTATTGTCTTTATCATCCATATTTTAAATTCCCTTTCTGTCAAGTCCATTAATTCTTTATAAGTGGAGTCTTCTACAGTAGCTGCTTCATAGTCCCTTGGCGGAATTCACTCTGTTTTTGGTTTTTCAGGTTGCCTGAGTTTTTTTTATTGGTTTTTTCTTCTTATTCACCTCTTTGTCCCCCTTTTAACTTCTCATTGCCTCCTTTGCTTCAAATAGAAATTCTTGCTCTTGATGACAGTATGTTGCAATGTGTCACCAAGACACCAGGTGGTGATGTGGTTTTCTAGGAGACAGTGAGCACAGCCAGCAACCTCTTATGGTCCTCATTCCAAACTTAGTTGCCTTTGGTGTGCGCCTGATTGTTCCCCAGCATTCAGACCCTGTGGGGAACCCACCCTTATATGTGCACATCACAGATTGGTATATGTTTATATGTAAGTATGTAGACATATAGCTGTGTTTCCACGTATGCATTTTGTATTTGCTTGCTTGGATATTTCCTTTGCTTCTGGTGATCTCAGCAATAGGAATTGTTTTATTATGGTACCCAGAAGAACAGCCCTGTCTTCCATGGAGTATGTAGTCTGCTGTTTCCTGGAAGCAGCTGCACCAGCCAGTCACCCTTCTCTTTAAGGTACCCACTGTACTACACCTAACTCCATAAGCATGAAGAAGTAGGTACATTTCTACCTCCAGGCCCCTCCCTCCCCTCCTCTGCCAAACTTTATTATTTTTCTTCATGGTCAACATTTTTCCTTTAAAATTTCTTATATGTCAGTTTTTAATATTTATGTTATACAGGGTGGCCATAAAGTTCATGTGCAATTTCACGTGAACGTTATGGCCATCCTGTATTTTTTTTTATTAAATCATAGCTGTGTACATTAATGCAATTATGGGGTACAATGTGCAGGTTTTGTATACAATTTGAAGTACTTTAATCAAAATGGTTAACATAGCCTTCACTGCATTTTCTTAGTTATTGTGTTAAGACATTTATATTCTACACTTAGTAGATTTAACACGTACCCTTGTAAAATGTACCATAGGTGTGGTCCCACCAATTACCCTCCCTCCCCTATCCTCTTCCCTCCCCCTCCCGCCTTTCCTCTTCATCTTGGGCTGTAGTTGGGTTATAGCTTTAATATGGAAGTATGGATGCTTATAAATTGGTTTCATAATAGGGCTGAGTATATTGGATACTTTTTCTTCCATTCTTGAGATACTTTGCTAAGAAGAATATGTTCCAGCTCCATCTATGTAAACATAAATGAAGTAAAGTCTCCATTTTTTTTAAAGCTGCATAATATTCCATGGTGTACATACACCACAATTTATTAATCCATTTATGGGTCAATTGGATTTCAAAGACAAAGCCAGAAATCCTCTGGGTACCAGACAAAAAGATTAATGGGCACTTGGGCTTCTTCCATGACTTAGCAATTATGAATTGGGCTGCAATAAACATTCTGGTGCATATATCTTTGTTATAAAGTGATTTTAGGTCTTCTGGATATATACATAGTAAAAGAATTGAAGGATGGAATGGCAGGTCTATTTTGTGACCTTAGTGATCACAGGTCCCTAAGTGATCTCTAAACATCTTTCCAAAAGTAACGTATTAGTTTGCATTCCTACTAGCAGTGCAGAAGTGTTCCCTTTGCTCCACATCCACACCAACATCTCTGGTTTGGGGATTTTGTGATGTGGGTTAATCTTACTGGAGTTAGATGATATCTCGAAGTGGTTTTGATTTGCATTTCTCTGATGATTAAGGATGATGAGCATTTTTTCATATGTGTCTGTAGGCCATGCACCTGTCTTCTTCAGAGAAGTTTCTCTTCAAGTCCCTTGCCCACCCTAAGATGGGATCACTTGTTCTTTTCTTGCTAATACATTTGAGTTCTCTGTGGATTCTGTTTATTAAACCTTTGTCAGAGACATAACCTGCAAATATCTTCTCCCATTGTGAGGGCTGTCTGCTTGCTTTACTTACTGTGTTCTTGGCTGTCTAGAAGCTTTTTAGTTTGATCAGGTCCCAGTAGTGTATTTTTGATGTTGCTTCAATTGCCCAGAGGGTCCTCCTCATAAAATATTCACCCAGGCCGATTTCTTCAAGGGTTTTCCCTGCACTTCCTTCTAGTATTTTTATAGTTTCATGTTTTAAGTTTCAATCTTTAATCCAGTGAGAGTCTATCTTAGTTAAGGGTGAGAGGTGTGGGTCCAGTTTCAGTGTTCTACAGGTCACCATCCAGTTTACCCAGACCCAGCACCATTTGTTAAATAGGGGCCATCCTATATTTTTGTTTTACCCCCAGTTAGAAAGAGTAAAGAAATTGGTATACATATAGGCAACCTCCCTTGCTCCTACCTCAGCCCACCTTCTTCTCAAATGGTTCCTCTCTCTCTGCCATTTCTGCCTTGTCTGGGTTTCCACTACATGTGTTCTATTCCTTGACTCCAGTTCTCACATTGGTTTCGATCAGTCTTGATCAGTGCTCACTGCTAGTCCATTCATTGTGAGTTCTCCAGTCATTTCTTAGTTGGCCGAAGATGGTTTGGTATTTTCTCCAACAAAGGATTTAACTATTTGTAAGTTCAAAATGTTTTTCTGTCACCCAGATACTTGAGTGGCTGTTTAGCGGATAAATACTTCCTGGGCCATGTGCTTGTTCTTTCTTTGAGTCTTTATCAGCCTTACCCCACTGCCTCTGGAGTGATGCAGCCAAAGAGACATTTACACACAGCCTAGCTCTTTTTCCATCACCTAGGACTTGATCTTTGACTGGCTACCCAGAGGATTTTTGGCTTTGGCTTTGAAATCCAGTAATTTATTCAGGACATGCTTCTGGGTTCATCCTCCTCTGCCATTTTTTCCCTGGATCAGGGCCATGCTTTTCAGTCTGAGCCTGAGATCTTGAATATGTATTCAGGTTAGGGTCTTGAATGTTCAAATACCTTTCGCATTATATTATTTTAGTTCTCTTCTTTAGGAGACATGTGCTTCTGACCCAACTCAGGCCCTTTGACCTTCACAAACATCTCATTGGAGAACTGAAGAAAACTTATGAGAAAGTTGCAGCCTACATGCCATCTGGGGATGTTGCAAGGCTCAGGGTGACAGGCATCAGACCACTTTCTCATTTGCAAAGCATTATGTGAATGCCTGGTATGAATCTAGAAGATATCAGTGACTACAAGTCTTTGTGTAGTCTGCTATGTCCAGTAGTGAAAACCAACCACAAGAACAGTGATTGCTTGGCTTGGGCACAGTGCTGGAGGTTCAGCTTGGGTCAGAGGCTGCAGTTCTAAAGTCTTCTTTGCATCTCATTTTCTTTTTCTGATACACATTTCTTCTAATATACCATATATCTGTTCTGCTGTTGATGGGCATGTGGATTGTTCCAACTTAGAACTAATACAAATAGTGTTCCAGTGAACATTCTTAATGTCTTTGGTGAACATGTACACATATTTTTTTGTTGTTGTTATGTACTTAGGATCGTAACTGTAGTGTATTAGAATAACATGTCTTCAGGTTTAGTAAAAACTCCCAAGGAGTTTTCCAAAGCTATTGAACCAAGTTAGAATCTCACGAGTAGCAGTGCATGAGACTTCCCACAGTGCCATGTTCTTGCCAACACTCTCTATTCTCCATCTTTTTAGTTCTAGACAGTCTGGTGGGTATGTAAAGATACTAATGGTGGTTTTAATTTGCCTTCCCTGATGACTAAAAAAGAAACAAGCACCTTTTCATAGGTTTACTGGCCATTAAGTGTTCTCCTTGTGAGGTGTCTGTTCAAGACGTTTGCCCATTTTCTACTGAGTCTTTTTCTTAATTGATCTATAAGATGTTTTTGTTATTTTAAAAATATTTTCTGGGTACAAACTCAGTGTTGGTTATATGTCTTTAAAATATCTCATGTATTGCAGATACCTTCTCTCTTTTTTTCATAGGGGTCTTTTGATAAGCAAAAGTTCTTGATTTTAATATAGTACATGTATAATCTATTAATTTTTTTCTTTAAGATCATTGCTTTTTGTGTTCTGTTAAAGACATCTTTGCCTATCCTCATTCTCCTTTTATCTGATGATAAGAAAAGTTTTATGAAAAAGCACTACCTATAAAATGCATAGTAAACTGTTTGCACCACCTTCTTCCTCTTTCTCCTTATGTGGGAGTCACTTCTGCTAATCCCAGGCACTTCTATCCCATAAATTCACCTCCTGGGTCAGCCTTGTCTCTTGAGCACATGTCTGCACACAGATACCACACCCTTGAAGAGCTTCAAGGTCATAGTGCATGGAATCAAATATTTAATGAGGTGCAGTTGGTCTTTATAGGACCAGCTGCTGCTGTGCTCAAGGCCCTTGTCTTTTTACCATTCCTCTGAGAAGTGAACAATATGGGAATGTGTAGACTTTTCTGAGCCCAAATGTGCAATATTCCACTTGAACGACTTCTTTAAGGATACAAATCAGCTCTGACATACTTGAAAAATGAGAACGAGCTGTGGGCTTTTCTTAGCTCTTTTTCAAAGTCTCCTCCAGCTCTGCCTTCCTTCCCTTTCTCTTATTTTTGTCCCTTCAACTTCTAAACTTTTTTTTTTAACTTTAGGCAGCACAATTGTGTGTCTTTTCCATGCAGATGTCTGAGATTACTTGGAAGAGCAGACCTCTAAACTGAGTACAGTTCACCATGACAGCTCGGTGCCACACCATGGGAGCCTCTTGCCTTTCATCCTGCCCACAGTGAACCAGGGGGTTCCTACCACACCCTTTAGGGTGATGTCTTCCTGTCCCTGCACAAACCTCATAGCCATGGTTGGGTTTGTCACCCTGGATCACTATGTCTTTAAAGAGGTCCTTAAGTGCATCTGTTCTTAGTTTCCAGACCATGAGGTGAGGATTTGGGTGCAAGTAGTTTATGTGGGAAGTGATCCCAGGAAGTACTGTGAGGGGACCATGGTGGGGCGAATATGTTCTGATGAGTAGGTGACTACCAGATGCATCGCGTCATCATGCTGGGACCCTCTGAGAGACACATAGAACCTGCCTCAGTGTCTTCCCCACACATGAGATGGGGGTTATCCAGTGGCTGTCCCTTATGGTTGTCCCTTAAGGCACCATCTGCACATGAGTCTTTAGGGGAAAGACACTGGCTGTGTCTGCCTTAGTGATTTTGATAAATTGTCTCATTCTGAACACTTTGTTGGTATCCAGATTTTCTATTAATACAATTGGAAGTCTATGCTTTTAAATGCCTGGTCTTGTTTTAGCAGAATTATTTTAATTGTATATCTGTAGAAGTTCCAAAATTCTCTAGGTGAAATAATACAAGAAATGATGTGGAGCTCCCCTGAGCTAGGAAACAGGGGACCATAGGGAAAAGGGAAGGTTACCTCTGTCACCACATAGCCACAGGGCCTAAACCTTTCATGGCCTTTTGATCTCACTTCTGGGCCTTGTAATGCTGTTTATTCTGCTGGCCTCAGCTCCAGAGCTGCCTCCAGCAAGCCCTCTCTGACAAGGTTCAGTTTGATCCTTTTCCCATGTGCCCTGTACAGCGGTGTAGTAGATGCCGCACTATGTTAAATGGATGGGATCTCTTTGCTGCGCACTCCTGGGAGGCAGGAGCTGCTGCTCCCTGCCTGTGCCTGGCCTGGGATACCTCCTCAGCCCTCAGTAGCTGATGTTGGAATTGCTGAGCTCCAGCCCCTCAAACAATTCCCCCACCCCGGGAATAAATGTATAGAACTTTGTTGAGATAAACGAACTGGTTGAAATAATGCACCTATCTTTTGTGGAGACTCACGAGCCTCCCGTCCCCTTATATGTTTCATATCCCCAGTCCCAAACAGTCACTGGGCCACACCACTGAGCCCCATCGTGACCTGTGTGCATGGGCATTCTCTACAATCACAGTTCCTCCCCTTGTCCCACAGCATCTGATGTGTGCTGGGCTGTGGTGCCTGGTAGAAGGTGATACATCCTGCAAGACCAAGCTGGACCCTCCCCTGGATGGCACTGAGTGTGGGGCAGACAAGGTAACCCCCAGCTCCCTCTCCCCAGTCTCCTGGGTGCTCTGTACTTCTCCTCCTGAAAGGCAGTCTGTACTCTGCACAGGAGCTCCTGAAGCATCCCTCAGACACCACAGAAATGCCCAGGGAGCCCACTCTGGGCACAAAGGGGCTCCTTTGTCACCTCACTCCTTCTTCTCAAAAGATGTGAGAACCATTTACTTTATGTTTGTGTTAGGTTAAACTTGTTTTGTCACATGAATAAATTTACGTAAAAGGAAAACTTCCCATTAGTATGGTTTAAATGAAAGAGCACTATCACCTACCATACATACACACAAAGCTATTATTAAATGCTTTCAATGAGAATAGTGTTACCCAATTCTACCTATGTTAAGAGAGTGAGCCCCATCCTCATGATATTGGTAAGTGTGAGGACAGGTGATTGGGAGCAGCAGCCACAGAGACTTTTTCTGTAGTCTTACTGTAAGGATTAAAGCAGTTGAAAAGGAAGTTACCAGCTCAGCACCTATAGCACGGTGGTTATGGCACTAGCCACATATACCAAAGTTGGCAGGTTTGAGCCCTGTCCGGGCCAACTAACCAACAGTGATGACTGCAACAAAACAGCAGGGCATTGTGGTGGGCACCTGTAGTCCCAGCTGCTTGGGAGGCTGAAGCAAGAGAATTGCATTAGGCCAAGAGTTGGAGGTTGCTGTGAGCTGTGACACCATGACACTGTACCAAGGGTGACACAGTAAGACTCTTTCTCAAAAAAAAGAAGTTACTTTTTGCTCTGATGCCATGGTTAGGAACCACAAAATGTCATCTCATGTTCTAGGTGCAGGAGAGTCCAACTAAGGCCCACAGCTGGCTATGAATGCTTATCTGCATGTCAGATATTATGAGAATTATGTACAGACCTTTTGCTCATCAGCTTTCATTAGTGTTTGTGTACTTAATGTGTGGCCCAGGACAACTCTTAGATAAGCATTCATAGCCAGCCGTAGGTCTCAGTGGGATGACTCTGTGGGTGTATGCCACACACTTGGGGAATTTTATGTTAAAAGATTGGTTTTACTCTTTTCTACTAAGAACCAAGAACCAAGGTTCACCCATGTGGAGCTGGCTATGTCATCTCTAAGCAACAAACCCAACAAACTCTGAAATTCAAAACCTCAGAACCTTTTAGAGAGAAACGCATTCATGTTAAGTAAAGTTTACAGAAGCCCAGGTCTCTTCATGAGCTGTGTAGATTAACCCTTTTCCTTGGGAATTCAGAACAGCCCAAAGGAGCACATTACCTGTAGAACTTTAGGGCAAAATCCAAATCTCACAGGGATCCATGTACAGATGTCAGATCTTTGTGTAGAGTAAGGAATGTCACTAAAGTTAGCATACATGAACACCCTGAAATAATGTATTTTTACATAATTTTTGAAAATTGATTTTTGGTAGCATGGTGTGTTTTGGCCTGGAGGGAATCACATGCTTTGGTCTTGAGTGAGCCTAACCCTCCCTACTGTGTTTCAGTGGTGCCGCGCAGGGGAGTGTGTGAGCAAGACGCCTATCCCAGAGCATGTGGACGGAGACTGGAGCCTCTGGGGCACCTGGAGCATGTGCAGCCGAACGTGTGGGACTGGAGCCCGCTTCCGACAGAGGAAATGTGACAACCCCCCGTAAGTCCCCCTCAACCAGGCACTTCCCAGTGGTCTGTGATTGGGGTTTCCCAGCTGCAGCTCTCAAGGCTTCCCGTAAGCATGGTCTGCCTCCAACTGATAATCAAAAAGGAGAGGAAATAAAATCAAGCCAGGGTTCAAGGACCCTGTTTGTGTGTGCAGTGACATCTCAGCTTAAATAGCTCTTTCTGGCAACATGGGTGCAGCAGTGTTCTGTGGTAAGCTGGCTTCTTTATTCTTTGCTCAGGTTCTGGTTGGAAACGTTTCCCAAGACAGCTAGGTGACAGTCCCTCTCACCTCCTTCATGGTTTACTTAGTCTAGAGTCATTCTCAGGGAGCCTGGAGACTTTCAGAAAGGAGAAGCTGACCTTCAAACTGGCTGTGAGCTGATTTGGGAGCAGCCTTGTGATTTATGAGTCACAGAGTATCTGGGTTCACCTGTCTTGTTCATCCAAATATTTTTCATGGGTCCTTGTAGACCAATTTTACAGAAATAACAGTTTTGGAGGTTTTCCGTCTTTGCTTTCTTTTTATCATCTCTGATAACTGTGTGACGCTTCTTGCTCACTTTTGTGTAGTTGCTCTAGAAAACACAGATAGATTTTTGTGCCTCTTTGTGCCTTCACCACAGGTTTCTCCCTTCGCCTCTTAAAGTTTCCCGGTTTTTCATATTTCTCTTAATGGTCTGTTTTATGCCCCATGTGTCATCAATTGCATCATGTCAATTTTGAAAACAGTGAGTTATGTCATGACTAGAGAGAAATATCTGCAGTGAGGTCCTATTGAAGCATTAGCAGATGCCTCTGGTGTTTGAAAATCCTGATGGTCAGGCTGGACCCCAGACCAATTAAATCAGACTATTTGGGTGAGTCCCAGAAATCTGATGTTTTCAATCCAAGCTCTGACTCTAATGACCAGCCAAAACTGGGAACCTCCAGATTAAAGGAAAACTTATGCTCACAGTTTAGTCAATGATGGGAACACCATTTTTTCCAATGATGCTATAAAAATTGGCATCATGTATTATGTCTAATTAAAGTCTTTCACTCTAGAATCCAGCAGAGTCTTTGGCACTTAGTAAGTAATCTGTTGGGAAGGACTTCTTAATTAAAAGCATGGATGGAAGAAAGATTAGAAACTCTGGTTCGCTAAATAGTGAGAAATTACAGCTTTTACATTACTCTGTGTTGAAGGTAATAGTTTGCCACAGGTTCTGGGAAGAGACCTTTGAGTCTAGGTTCATGGCACTGAGATTTTGGGCTGGCTTTGTTGGTTATTGGTCATATGACCTTAGGGAAGACCCTTCTGTTCTCTGGCCTCAGGTCTCCCCTCAGAGGGAGCTGACATGGTAGAGTGTGAAGACGGAGGTTTCAAAACCAGGACAGAGAAGGCTTCACATCCTAGTGCTAATCCTTATAGCAACTAATGGCCCTGATCTAGCTCTTCAACTAAAAATTAGAATAATTCATGAGTATGCATAGAAAAATCTCAGTCTGTATTTAATAAGTGGTTCCTCTTATTATTGGCACTAACAGAAGACCTGGTATGAGACTACTCACCTTGCCCGGTCTACCTTTCCAGCTCAGAGGGGTGACTTAAGTGGAAACTGGTCAAGTGTAGAGAGAAATTTGCAGGGGTTGTGGTTGTCAGGAGTGCACCATATTTACAATTGGAGCTCATGGGCCCTGGCCAAAGACTGGGCCCCTCTGGGATGTATATAACATGTGTTACCCTATGTCAGGTGACACCTTGTAAATGTCATAGTAGGAGGTTAGCAGAACCTCTAAATGTCCCCAGAGACCCCATATTCTGAGACTTTCAACATTTAGATTTCTTCAGGTCAGGGCTATCTTGCAATAAGATGTTACTAATACTAGGCAAAGGCACAACTTTTAAGGGATTGTCTGTTTTCTTGGGGGGATACTGGCTCAGTTGTCTGCCTCCCCCCATTGGCAGCCTGTAAAGAAGACTTTGCCAAGCTTTGAGTCTTCATGCCTTAGCTGGACCCCTGTCACTGTCCCTGCTATTCCCTGCCCTGCCCTGCCCATTATAGGTGCTCTGAGATGCCACAGGGACATTTTGCAATGAGAAGCTGCTGAATACACCCTAATTCATCAAGACACCTGAGTGTACCCTCCCCGGCCTGCCCTAATGTGGGATTTCCTGACTAGGATTCTCACCCAGCCCTCCAGGGCCAGTGGAGGAAGTCTATTCTAGAAATCACAATGTTGTTGTAAGTCTTTCCCTTCATCTGCCCTCCGCTCTCTCTTGCCAGGGTGGTTATGGCTTTTCTCTACCAGTGCTTTTTTTCCTGTGGCTATCCTTGTGGAACTGGGGATTCGTAGGGCCACCACACATTGGCAATAGAAGCTTTGCAGGTCTCAGCACATCAGATTGTCACAGGCATTGATGCACCTTCACGTCTAGTCTGCTGCTCAGTGTTGCCCCTTGGGGCAGGATGATGAGGGAGCACCAGAGCAGGAAGGCAGTGTGCTCACTCCTCCTAGCCCCATGCTCCTTCCCAGTGATGACTTTGGTGAACCTTGCCAAGTCCCAGACCCTGGACTCTGCTAGGTGTGGCCCTGCAGGGACAGGCAAACCCCGCCCTCAAAGGATGCAGTCCCACCAACTTCTTCCGTTTTCTCCTCAACACTTCTAACCCGGCCCTTCTAAGCCATGGCCATCCCTCCCAACCCACTTCTTCCCTCTCAGTAACCAGCACTACATCCTCACACTGCTCGAGGCCAGACTCCTTGAGTCTCTGAGGCCCGTTCCTGTGTCCTCCCTCAATGAGACATCCCTCCATGTCCGTCCTGATGAGAGCAGTGAGTGCAGGGGACCCTCACCATGCAGCGGGGTCCCTGCAGCATTTATGTAGCAAATCACTGGATGAGCTCCTTATGGGAGAAGTTATTTTAATTTCCATTGTGCAAGGAAAAAATTGAATCATAGAGAAGTTAGGTAACTTGCCCAAGGTCCTGTGGCGGGATGGTGGGGGGCCAGGTTTGGAACCCAGTTCTGGAAACCGGAAGTTCAAAATTAGCAGGTTGATTTCTTCCTGAAACTCCGAAGAGGGGTCCACCTCCTGCCCCCCTTGGCTTCTGGTGCCTGCTGGTGGTCTTTGGCCTTCTGGGCTTACAAACGCAACACTATATTCTCTGCTGCCATCTTCACCATCTTCACCATCTTCACCAGGTCTCATCACTGTGTGTTTTCTCACCTTTTCTTCTTTTTGAAGGAGACTTGTTATTGAATATAGAGCCCACCTTGATCCGGGATAATCTCATCTCAGTATCCTTAACTTAATTACATCTGCCAAGATCTTTGCCCATTAGCTCAACCCACGCCAGCCTCAAAGCTTCCTATGTACACGGACCTTTGTCAGCACTCTCTTCCCTCTCCCTAACTCACCTTGGCCCCTCTTTGGGTCTCACTGTAAATGTCTTCTCCTTGAGAGGTTTTTGTCCCTGACATCCTGCATAAGGTAAGGAGCCCTGGTACTGTCCCTCAGCTCCTCTCCCTAATGCAGTAGGTATTATAATGGTCGTTGCTGTTATGCATTTGCTTATTTTTTCTACTCTGCCCTCCCCATTGGCCCTTGAGCTTGAGAAGGCCCGGAACAGGCCCCACCTATTGGATACCATCTCCCTTCTGTGCCTTCAGCAGTGCAGCCACTCCATCAAAGGTGCTGAACGCCTTACTGCCTGGGTCTGCACTAGTCCAAGAAAAGCACCGTTTGCCATCCTAGTGTCCCAGAACACATCCTCGATGTCGTTTCTCCCTGAAACACAAAGGTTATTATAAATTATTAGGCCAAAAAGGCAGGTCCCCAGGCAGGTCTCCTGCCCTTTATCAAGGCTGGCCTCCCAGGTGCTATGAACAGCCACATGAGGCCTGTCCATTGCCTGTGCCCATCTGCCCCAGAGAGGTTACCCTCTCAGCCAGGGATGCTCAGGGCCATCTTGAGCACAAGCTTCAGTGTGTAACCAGCTTCATCTGGCTCTGCGATACCCACTCTTTGGTAGTTCTTCTGATAATCATGGTTATGAACAGAAATAGCATGCTCTTTTTTTCCCTTGTAGTTTTCTGCAAAGTTTCTCACCTTGATGGATCCAGCCCAGGTGAACAGGGAGACACGAGGCAGGCCTCAGGTGGGTGGGTTAGCAGCCATGTCAGGTGCTTCCCAGAGGGACTGATGACATGGGCATTATTTTATGAAGTCCGGACTGCAGTCTCCAGCCTGCTTCTGCAGAGCAGCTTGACGTGGTGATTGTTACAAAGTACAGCTGACTGAGGCCCCAGAGCCAGGCTCTGACCAAAACAGCGTCCTCTCCCCATCTCACTCTTTAAATCACTAGGCCCACTGCTGTGAGATTTTCATAAGGATGTCCAAATCTCACTCTCGGTGCGTCTGAGCTTGGAATGCTCCCATGACCCTCTCCCACCCCCTTCCCTGTATATTCCTGGCTCCATTCCTGTCTTCTGCAGCTGGTTTATTCACTGTCCAAAAATATTGGCAAGAGAGTACCCATCCCCACACTTTTTTTCTAGTCCTGGTCTTTACAACTATTAGAATTTTTATTTTTTGCCAGCTGACCTTGAGGCTTCAGGGGCTATCTGTGTTTTCAAACCAGTTTCCTGGGTTCATCCTTTTTTTTTTTTTTTTGAGACAGAGCCTCAAGCTATCTCCCTGGGTAGAGTGCTGTGGCATCACAGCTCACAGCAACCGCCAACTCCTGGGCTCAAGCGAGTCTCCTGCCTCAGCCTCCCAAGTAGCTGGGACCACAGGCGCCCGCCACAGTGCCTGGCTATCTTTTGGTTGCAGCCATCATTGTTGTTTGGCAGGCCAGGGCTGGATTTGAACCCGCCACCTTAGGTGTATGTGGCTGGCGCCTTAGCCACTTGAGCCACAGGTGCCGAGCCTCATTTCCTGCCATAATTTTTGTTGAGTGGGTGGGAGTAATGCCAAAAGACTATAGGTAGAAGATGTATCTCTAATTCACATTTTAATACCCCATCAAGGGCTTGGAGGTGGGGGGAGCTGGGAAAAAAGCTCAGGTGCATGTGCATGGAAATCCAGTTCTGCCCCAGCAGGTGCATGATGGGCAGGCAGGTGGAGTGCAGAGCTGGGATGTGGCAGAGTCACTCCACAAAGCTGGCATGCAACAGGGCCAACCTGCAGTACGGCTGCCTGAACACTGAAAGGGAGAGGAAAGCAGCTAGCCTACTGAGACCTAGTGGGAGGACGGGTGGAGTGAGGCTATGTGCCTGTAATTGGTTTTTGCTTCCACAGTGAAACCCCATCTGTGTGCTTTCAATGTGCTAGCAACCTTGCGTTCACATAGATAGTTTTTTAAAATCCCAAGTCTTCTACACTGAAGCATAAGTTACATGTGTTACTTAGATACTTTTCAGAGGAGGCCTTAAAACTGGGACATCTGCTGCCGCCCTGAGGGTGCATTAGCAGCCCAGCACCGCTCCTGAAACCCTTGCCTTGCCTTGTTTATTCCTTGGCGCTCACAGAGCTTGGCACAGCCAGGGCAGAGGCCAGAACCACTGGCCCTCTACTGAGAGCTGTGTCTGCGTGGTAAACTAGTCTGAACCTCTGTTGCCACTTTACCTTCTGATATATCTCCATTTACTAGAGCAAAGCACAAAATAAAGTGGCATCTACCTCAGTGTTCCCAGGGAAAGGGGCGGGTCTCCTGCCACATGATCCTGTTCCTCTCAGCAAACCTTTGCTGCTTCTGTGCTCTGTGTCTGAGTCTGCCCCAGGCACTGCACACCCCACCCCAGCAGGAGACCCTCCTTGCCCTGCATGAGGCTGGGGAAGATTTGGGGTAGAATACCTCTTTCTTTCTACACTTCCAGTTTCTCACCAAAGCCTCTCTACCTTACTCTTTTCCTTGTTTTGAATATATTTACGAAAGTAAAAGTGCAGTCCCTCCCCGGCATTGCTCATCAGGTTTGAGCCCATATTTGGGCACATGTGCAGGTGTGTGTCCGTGCAGCAGGAGGGGAGAGACTGGCTCCTAGTGCACATGTGAACGTGTGACAGCTGCCAGCTTTGCAAACTGGCCATGAGCCACAGTGGGTTTCCACACCCTCTGCATCTTCACCAGCACCTAGTTTTGTCAGCCAGTCTTTCCTGTTTGTGCCATTCTGATGGGCATGGACCAGTATCTCCTTGAGGTTTAGTTTGTATTTCCTTCATCAGTATGAGGCTGAGCATCTGTATTCTTTGTCATCTGGTTATTCTTCTCTCGTGAACCACCTGTTCAAGCCATTTGATTTTGTATCAGAGCTTCTACTTCATTCATGTTTAGAAAGTCCTAAAGCAAGAAACTATGAATTGATACAGAAGATGCATCTGTTTTTTTTGGAGACAGAGTCTCTCTCTGTTGTCCTGGGTAGAGTGCTATAGCATCACAGCTCACAGCAACCTCACACTCCTGGGCTCAAGCAATCCTCTTGCCTCAGCCTCCTGAGTGCAGATACCCACTGCGACACCCAGGTATTTTTTCATTTTTAGTAGAGATGAGGTCTCACTCTTGCTGGTCTTGAACTCACGATGAGCTCAGGCAGTCTGCCCACTTCGGCCTCCCAGAGTGCTAGGATTACAGGTGTGAGCCACCAGAAGATGTATCTTAAAAGCCCATCGCACCCCCCAGGGACTGTACCAGGGAGCCAGGCTGTCCTTTTAGAATTCGTGTAGCTGCTGGGCAGCCCCCTGCCCTGAGGCACGGCAGCCTGCTCTTGCTGGACCCAGGAGCCCTTATGCATCACGCTTCCCATCTCTACCTCTTCCTTCTCAGCTGAGCAGTTAGTTACCCAACCTCCTGGAGCTTTGGTTAGTTTCCTCATCTAAAGGACACAGTTGGGACTCCCTTCTGAGTCCTCATGTGGACTTAATGAGAGAAGGTTATAAAAGGTCAGCAAACCATAAGCCTTCTCTCCCGTGTCCTGAGGTGACCAATCCTCATTTCAGGATGAGATTTCAACTTACTGTCTCCTCCCTGGAGGCCTCACAGGGCCTTGGAGCCTGTGCAGTGGAGCCTAGTAGGCCTGTGCTTTGTAGCTGTCAGAGGGAAGACTGAGTGAGGGACGTGGGCCTCCCTTTAGCTCTCAGAAAGGGATCGCTCCAATCCACTGTGAAATCTGTTACGGTAACTTCATTTTAGCCATGTCAAGCTTAAGTCTTCTCGGATGGATTTTGTTTTTATCCTCATTGCATAGTTCAGAGGAATTTCCAGGGTAAATAAGAGCACCAACCCCTTGCCTCTCAGACCTCATGGGGTGGTCTTTCTATCTTCTCAGCGGAGATTTGATCTCTCCTGCTTATTCTCTTGCCCCAGTGCTGCCCTTCCTAAAGCCCCTTGGCACCTCAACTTTTGCCCACTCAGCCCAGCATGGGATTCCTGGTAGAGTTGGTCCCCTCCTTCAAGTCCTCCTGTAGAACTTGTCAGAAAACCATTCCCGGACCCCCTGGCCAACCACACTCTCCTCTCAAAAAGATTTTCTTTCTGTCTTTTCTATGCCATAAATGGAGGCTGCCTCTTTCTGTTGTCTCAGGTCAGGACCAACGTACGGTTGACTCTTGAACAACATGGCTTTGAACTGTGTGAGTCCATTTATATGTGGATTTTCTTCTGTCTATGCTGCCCTTGTGACAGCAAGATCAACCCCTCTTCTCCCTCTACCTCCTCAGTGTGACAATGACGAGGATAAAGGCCTTAATGATGATCCACTTGACTTGATGAATAGTAAATGTATTTTCTCTTCCTTATGATCTTCATAATAACATTTTCTTTTCTCTCAATTACTATTATATGCTGTATTCTATACTAGGAATACAGTATATAATACAAATGGCACGCAAAACATAAATGTGTCAACTATTTGTGTTATTAATAAGGCTCCTGGTCAATAGTGGGCTATTAATAGTTAAGTTTGGGGGGAATCAAATTTATCTACGGATTTTTGACTGTACTAGGGGGCAGCACCTCTAACTCTCTACATTGCTCAAGGTTCAATTGTACATGTAAGAGGTCCTCACTGATGTTGTGGTTATTATAGATGACCTGTGTCATAGTAACTGTCATGAAGAGTGACGGGCCGTGTGCAGGGTCCTACCACATATTAATGCTAGGATTACTTATGGTATGAATCAAGTGGCTATTGTACTGTTTCTCTCCTTTCCGTGTTGTTCAAAGTAGTAGCTCATGAAAAAGTTGAAAAAAGTTAATTCTTTCAGTCTTTTTTTTTTTTTTTTTTTTTGCTCAGGGAAAGCTTCATATAAAAAAGCATTAACTACGATATGTGAATGAAGTAATGGGCAATTAGGTACTAAGAGGCAAAGAGACCTCTAAAGAGTATAAGAAGAACAGATACAGGTAGTAGCCAGTGTCTTCAGGTCAGAGGTGCTTTACCCAAGGAAGGAACAAATCTGGATGGGGTGACCCCCACATACACACAACCAGAACTGAAATTCCTTGGATCTTGTTGGAGAGGTTTGAGCCCACTGAATGAGGGAGAGGTTGGTGGAGGGTCTGTGCTAGGGGGACTCTCTGGAAAGTCAAACTCAGGGTGTTGGGGGAAAATGTCCAAGGCGAGAAACTGCAACTCAGACTAGGATGAGAATCTGCCCAAAATATGCTTGGGAGCTACCCTCTGGGGTGCAGGAATGTACTGCCCACAAGGACACAGCATGCATCATAGGCCCAGGACCTTGCTGAGAGAAATCACATACCAAAATCAGGGTGAAATGCCTCTTCCTCCTCCAGTTCTCTCTACTACTTTGGATTAACTAAGCTTAGCATCATGTCTTGGAGTTTTTTTGTTTTGTTTTGTTTTTTGTTTGTTTGGGGGTTGTTGTTTTTTTATTTATTATTATTATTATTTTGCTGTCTTTGGTTTATTTTGTGTTTGTTGAAGTGTTTTAAAGCAATCCCAAATATTGACTACTTCAGTACATACATTTAGAAAATAATGTTTTCCTTTTTGTTGAGACGGTCTCAAGCTGTCGCCCTGCGTAGAGGGCTATGTCATTACAGCTCACAGCAACCTCAGGTTTAAGCGATTCTCTTGCTTCAGCCTCCCAAATATCTGGAACTACAGGTGCCTGCCACAATGCTCAGATGTTTTTTTGGTTGTGGCTGTCATTGTTGTTTGGTGGGTCTGCGCTGGATTCGAACCTGCCAGCTTCAGTGTATGTAGCTGGTGCCTTAGCCACTTGAGCTACAGGCGCCACCTAGAAAATAATATTTTCTTAGTACAGTGCCACTAACACAGCTACAGAAAACAGCTGCTTAATAGCACATATTGTCCAGACCATATTCAGATGTCTCCAGTTGCCAGCACAGCCTTTTCACCGTATTCTTTCATTTAAACTTTTTTTTTTTTTTGAGACAGAGCCTCAAGCTATTCCCCTGGGTAGAGTGCTATGGCTTCACTGCTCACAGCAACCTCCAACTCCTGGGCTCAAGCGAGTCTCCTGCCTCTGCCTCCCAAGTAGCTGGGACCACAGGCGCCCGCCACAATGCCCAGCTATTTTTTGGTTGCAGCCATTATTGTTGTTTGGCGGGCCTGGGCTGGATTCGAACCTGCCACCTTAGGTGTATGTGGCTGGCGCCTTAGCCACTTGAGCCACAGACACTGAGCTCTTTCATTTAAACTTAAAGGACTTCTTTTAGCATTTCTTATAATTCAAGTCTAGCAGTAGATGTTCCCAGATAAACAAACTTTTTCAAATTTTTCCTGTCATTTTTGTTTTTTTTATTTTATTTATTTTTTATTTTTATCTTTTTTTGAGACAGAGCCTCATGCTGTCCCCCTGGATAGAGTCCTGTGGCATCACAGCTCACAGTAACCTCCAACTCCTGGGCTCAAGCGAGTCTCCTGCCTCCGCCTCCCAAGTAGCTGGGACCACAGGTGCCCACCACAACGCC
>CAUYQV010192993.1:0-12804 GCA_963574575.1 Galagoides demidoff | reverse complement strand
TCCCAGCTACTTGGGAGGCGGAGGCAGGAGACTCGCTTGAGCCCAGGAGTTGGAGGTTGCTATGAGCTGTGATGCCATGGCACTCTACCCAGGGGGATAGCTTGAGGCTCCGTCTCAAAAAAAAAAAAAAAGAAAGAAAATATGAAATATACATGTGGCTCACATTTGTAGCTTGAATTCGATTTCTAGGGAATGGGTGCAGACTAGAGCCTCCTCCTTCCTGCCTCAGAGGATGAGCTGTTTCCACTCTGAGGGGCACAGCATATTCTGTTCTGCATCTGCCCAGGGTGACCAGAGACAGCTCCCCTCACCTCTGCATAACCCATTCTCCTCCTCTAGAAAGTACTGTTGTAATAGGGGATGTTACAAGGGGATGTTACGAGGATTAATTCAGGTACTATGTGTGCCTTGCCTGCTGCACCGTATGACTTCAATAAGCAATTTAAATGTTACTTTTCATCTCTAAATCCCACACTTCCACCTACTCTTGAGTCTGATTCTTTTCCTTTCCTTCAAATCTTTGCTTTCTCCCTGATCCCTCCACTGTTAACATCTTTCCCTCTTTCCCCACAAAAATACTTCCAACTTCAAAGACACTCGGTTGCCCCCAACTCTTAAAGTAGAGAATGTCTCTCCGTGCACTTTTTGCTTCTGTCTGTCCAATTCCTCTCCTTCCATTTGTGACTCATGTGAGTGCCCCACATCTCCTGACTCTGCTTTTGAACTGTCTAACTTCCTTTCAGGATCCCGGGCAAACCCAGCCCCTGCTCACACCCTTGGCTCGAAACCATTCTTAAAAATCTACCAGTGATGGGTGGCGCCTGTGGCTCAAAGGAGTAAGCTGCAGGCCCCCATATACCAGAGGTGATGGGTTCAAACCCAGCCCCAGCCCCAAACTGCAAAAACAAACAAACAAAAAATCCACCAGTGATTTCTTCCTCACCATGCCCAAGGCTCTTTTACTCACTTCCATCCTTCTCAGTTATCTGGAATTTAAAAAAAAAAAAAAGAGGAAGAGAGAGAGGGAGAAGGAGAGAAACCAAACAGGAAAAGTCAGGAGCACTTTTTCTTACCACATTCCCACTTTCTCCCAGCTGGTACCTAACACTTTGCATCTTCCTGAAGGTGGTGGGAGGTGCCTTCATTTTAAATCTCCAACCTCCTTGAGTTGGGGGATGAGGATGGTTCTGTTAGAAATGGCTATTCTCATCCAGGCCGAGCCCTTCCCATCTGCCCTGAGGCCAGCGGCATCCATGGTGAGCAGAGCCCTGTCCTGTGCCCCTCTATACCTTGGTCACTGGAGAGAAACAAACATTAGAACTTATGGCCCCCCAAATCTCTTTTTCATGCCACATGTGCTAAGCAGTAAACAGCTCTCCCAGACCCAAATAAAAAGGTCTTTATGGGGAGAACAAACACAAGGAAATGCCAGAATCCAATATAAGTTAATAAACAAACCCAATTTCATAGGCTGTGGCCACAAGATTTGGGGGGGCTTGAGCCAAGCAAGTTGGTTTCTGAGCATGAGGGAGGGGGGAAAGACTCTCGGCCCTATCAGCAGATCCCAGCATCTCCAAATCCCAGGGTCCGGAGTATCCAGAAGGAAAGCAGACATCGTCAGTTTCCCAACCACAGACTAGCCTAACAAATGCTGTGTTCAAGGATAAAAGCAAATCGAATCTCAAAGAGACCTAGGAGAAGGGGACATCCTGCCAGGCTGGGCCTGTGATATAATGGGGGACCTACCACAGGCTCTAGTGATCAGCATATCATGTCATCTCAGGGGTGCCTACCCACTGTCACTCCATCCCCAGACAACTTCACCCTTCATCTCCTTCTCTGATCACTTTTCCTGTCTTATTTCATTTTGCTCCTAATACTCTTTTGTCCCCTCAGATATCCACCTCACTCACAGCTGCATGGCCAAGGGCTCTAGCACCCTGCTCTTTCTCTCTTTCTCTTGGCTTCTGCTTCACAGACCAACTCCCTCTGTGACACTGGCCAGAAATCCTGAGACTCCGATTATGGGGACAGAATTTGTTAGGCTCCTAAGAAGCTTCTCAGATCTTTCCTGTGGCAGGAGCTACAGGTCCTGTGGTCCTGGTGAGGGTATGTGGGTGTGGCGGGTACTTTGGTTAGATGGGCTGGCACAGGGTTTTTTGTCCTGCAAGTGAGAAGCCAACTCACCCATCCATTCAATCCATTGACACTTTAAAAGCATTTTTTAAGTGTTGGGCACTAGGGAGGGAAACACTAGCGAACTAAGCCCCATCCTTGCCTTGCAGGAGCTCTCAGTCTGGCAAGAGAAACAAAATCACAGTCAGTGCCTACGATGGTGACTGAGCTGGGAGCACTAACAGTGAGCACAAATGGAATAGCAGAGACCCCTCCCTTCTAGGAGCAGGGCTGAGTCTCAAGAGCAGGTGGGAGTGTGGTCAGGCTGGACACAGGGAGAGGGGTGAGAGAGGCATATACTCACTATGTGGGCAGGTATTGGTGTCCCATGAAACAGAGAAGCAGGATGTGAGCTGAGAGGGACTCTGAATGCCATTTTCAGACCTCAGTCAAGTGACTGGCAAGTGCTGCTGAGTCACTGAAGGATCCTAAGCAGAAGAGTCCTGTCCATCCTGGCATTGTATATGAGTCACTCTGTAGAATGGAGGGTAGATCTGAGAGCTTGATTGACAGAGACTGCCAGTTACCCTCTCCTTCCTGGACCCCTCCCCTAAAACTACATTTCCCAGCTTCCCTTGCTTCTAGGTGGGGCCATCTGACTAGTTCTGGCCAATGGGCTGTGAGTAATAATATGGCCACTTCTAGGCCTACTCCCTAAAATCTCCCAAGATAAGCTCCAAGCTCTTCTTTGTCTCCCAGTTAGACATGGTGGATCCAGTGGAGGATGCCAGTTTGGAGCCACAATATGGAAGGAGTCTGGGTCCCTGAACTACCATATTGAAGACAACAATGATTGGCCGGCATGAATGGGAAACATATTTTCCTTGCATTAATCCACTTAGATTTTGAGATTGTTATTGGAGCAGCAAGTACTACAGCTGAGGAGACTAAATCAGTGTGGGGGACAGATTTAAGAAACATCTGGCAGGACAATAACCACCACTTAGTGATAACACACAGGACATGGCAGGGAGGAAGGCATGTGTATCTTGCTGGCATTTATTTCAGTACAGCTTGATGAGGACAGCTCATCTCTACTTCACTGCCAATGCCTCAGCAGCTGTGAGCGGGAACCAGCTGAAGTCAAGCTCACTGTGGCCTGGGAGTCAACTGATACTTAGGCCAAATGGACAGCAACCACCCTGGGATTGGCAGAAAGAAAGGCTTTGGAAGGGGCTGTAAGTCTATCCTCATTCCCTGTCCAAAGCAAGTCACAGGGCCAAGGCCTTCAACAGAGGAAGGGAATAAATACCTCCCACTCACTGAGGGGCCCATGCAACACCACGGCAAAGGGGATGGCAGAGAACTCAAATCCATAGGTGCAACCAGTGCACTAAAGTAATACTGCCCCATTTCCCTCACAAAATATCATGTCATTTCCACACTACAACAAGGCTGAAGTCCCTCAAGGGAGGATGTATCACAGGCATTTCACTTAGGGAAGCAAGAACAAACAATAGCGGACATAACTCAGGCAGCTACAAGGGGCATTGCAGGCATAACTGATTTTCCTCCACCTGCTGAAAACAAAATCACAGACAAACTACAAGGAATACTGCAGACAAAAAAAGAAAAAAGAAAGTCACATAGAGTCCCTCTCTAATCTCTAGAAGTGTATACTCTTGAATTAGAGTTGATCTTTTGCAAAAACACAGTTTGCTTCACCAACTGGAAGTTCACCAATTGGAAGAACATAAGTTAAAAATGAATGTTCTCAACTGAAGCAAATTTTTGAAGAGTGAAAAAATCTAGAACTATCTGTTCATTTATTCAAATGCTTGTATGGGGTCACCTTTCCTAACTTCAACGCCTGTCACAGCTAAGATCTCCCTCAAACTGGGACCTGGCAAGTCCTTGTCTGGCTTCTCCTCCCTGTTGCTTTGATGCAGAAAAAATATGGTATTTTTTTAGGGAAATGGGGCATCTTTGACACACTGGTCCAGTGGCTGCACTTCTGGCATTGACCTACAGTCTGACTTTTCAGGGGGCCAGAAGGCTTGAGGAGGGGCTCAGAACAATGATACCTGTGTCTTTGCCCACATGTCCACTCGCCACACTGGGCTATTGTGGGAGAGATTTGGAGCAGGGCCTACTGGCAGGGCCCACAGCCTGGGGACCACCATGAGGGCTGGGGAGCTGGCCCAGCTCTGAGCTCCCTGAACTCCCTGAAATTCTCAGACTGTTTTACAAACACTGGGGGATTGGTTATGACCCAAAGTCAGTTTTTCCAAGTTCTGCTTTTTCTCCTCAATTTCATTCTATACGTAGCTCTGTGGAGATTTAACCTTTGAACGTGTGTGTGTGTGTGTGTGAAAGAGAGAGAGAGAGAGTTCGCACATGTACATCAGAGGGAAATAGCACAGAGAATAGGACTTGGCAACTGGGCACCATGTATGGAAAAATTATGAGCAATAATTAAACTTCAATTTCTCTTACCCACTGGTACTCAGCAAGGTTATAGTGGAAACTTTTTTTTAAGTTGACATATGTCATTCTGTAGTGAAGAACAGGGTTCTGGATTTGATTGTGTGCCTCCTTCCAAATTCATACATGGAAAGACCAATCCCCGGTACCTTGGGCAACAGATTTTCCTAAATAAGCACCATATTTATACATAGAAGTAAAGATCCCTAGTATACCTTGGAATATGACACAAACTGGAAATGGGGCCATTGCAGGTGTAATTAGTCAAGGCAAGACCTTACTGGGGTATGCTGGGCCCCCTAATCCGATAGGACTGGTGATCTTATCATTAAGGAAATTTGGACACAGAGACGGGGGGTGACCATGCGAAGACTAAGTCCTACTGTCACTTGCCAAGGAGGTGCCACAAGCTGGGGAGAGGTCTGGAAGAGACTCAGACTTGCCCCTAGCACCCTCAGAGGGTTCTGCTGACACATGGATCTCCAATGTGAAGCCTCCAGAACTGTCAGGATAAATTTGTGTTGTTTGAGCTCTTCCATTTATGATGTTTATGGTCCTTTATTACAGTGGCCCTGGGAGGTGAACGTAGGAGTTATGAGGATGTTAATTTGCAATACCAAATCATTAAAAAGCATCCCTTTTTTGGTCCTTTGGAATGTTTTCTTCTGAGACTTACTTTTCTATTTATTTGTAAATGTGTTGGGTAGACACAAACCATAAAGAAATGGATCTGCATTTCCTCACACTCTGCAGCCACACTATTCTTTCATTCTTTTTTCTGAGAGACAAGTCATTTTCTTCACTCTTGTCCAAACCATACATCTCATCACATTTTTCTTGCTTTTTCCTTCACCATTTAAAAAAGAATAATAACACCTCCACCCTTCCCAGCCCAATCAAGTGGGGTGTGAAGCAGTTGTCTTAATGGCTGAAAGCGTGGCTACCAGAGAAGTTTCAGGTAGGGGAAAATAAATTGTGTCTAAGTTCCCTAGGAATAAAAATAGATCATAGAAGGAGAGATTCTAGCCAAGGAAATGATTTATACAAAATCCTTAGACACATTCCCTAAAGGACAAGTCATTCTGTAAGGTTGGGGCAGAGTTAATCCAATAGGCAACTTGATTTATCTGCTCCCGGGTGAGAGAACAGACTCACCTTCATGGTTTTATTTCCTAGGTTGTATGTTTCAGTTCTAGAATTTCCATTTGATTCTTTTTTATGGTGGATATGGGTATTCAAACACTGCTATCAGGCATTGACCCTTGTTTGCTCTGCTGAGATTTTCCTCCATCTTTTCATTCATTGTGAGCACGTTTTCCTTTACACTTTTGAATGCAATAATAATAGCTGCTTTAAAATCCTTATCTGACAATTCCAAAATCTGAGTCATCTCAAAATTGGTCTTCATTTATTATCTTTTCTCTTGAAAATGGGTCCCATGTTTCTGGTGCTTTACTAATTAATTTGGGATTGTATCTTGGCCATTATGAAAGTTATATTTTAAAGGTTTTGGGCTTTGTAACATTTCTTCAAAGATTCTTGTTGTGTGGTTGTTAAACAGAGAATTGAGTTTCTCTCTCTCTCTCTCCCTCCCTCCAGTTTCAAGCAGGTGGACATAACACAGGGTTAGTGACAAGAGAGGGAGATGTCATTGTCATCCTCTTTGCCTGATGCCTTTCTGCCAAGAGAAGGCATGCCTAAAAGAGGATACAGACCCTGGGGTGTTTTGATATCAAGGAAACGTGGTTGGTTAATGGCTACAGAGTGAGCTCCGTGGTTTCTGAAGCTTCCTAGGATGCTGTGATTTTGATTTCTGGCCTTCTGTGGGGCAATAAGATTGTTCTTAGCTCTCATTAGCAAGCTTTGCGCTTTAAAGTAATAAGGAGGAGCTATGAAAATTTAATGAAAGTGAAGTACGAATCAGTATAACCATTTAAAAAACATTTTGGCAGCATCTTGGAAAGTTTAAGCTGCACACTCTGTAACCCTGTAGTCCCTGTCCTAAACACATTCCCTTAGAGCAGTGTTTCTCAAAACAAAAGTCTAATGACATCCAGGCACAGTGGCTCACGCCTGTAATCCTAGCACCCTAGGAGGCCAAGGCTGGTTTATCGGCTGAACTCAGGAGTTTGAGACCAGCCTGAGCAAGAGCAAGACCCTGCCTCTACTAAAATTAGAAAAATTAGCTGGGGGTGGTAGTGGGCACCTGCAGTCCCAGCTATTCAGAAGGCTGAAGCAGGAGGACCTCTTAAGCCCAGGAGTTTGAGGTTGCTGTGGGCCATGATGATGCCACTGTACTCTAGCCAAGGGGACAGAGAGAGACACCCTGTTTCTTTAAAAAAAAAAAAAAAAAGAAAGAAAGAAAGAAAAGAAAGAAAAGAAAAAAGTGCACATGAATAATTAGCACCAAATTCAGGGATATTAGAGTGTCAATTGCTTTGTCTGGTGATGTTTCCTTTCTTAACTCAGTGGGGAGTATGTGGCTTTTTGCTATACAGGTCTCTAAATCTTTTTGATTATCCTTATTTAAAATAACAAAACAAAACATTCCAACAAAAGATAAATCTGAAAGGCTAGTTTCTTGATCTTCCGGACCCACGTGCCATTTTGCCTGTGGCTGCTACATTCCAGCCCTTATTAACTAAGCATTTGCTCAACCCCTTTGTAAAATTTTAAATGACAAATGCTGCCTCCAGGAACCAGAGAGCACAGCGGCCACCACCCCCACACTCATCTCATGTTGCCCATTATAATGTATTAATTTATAAGGGAAAATGTGTAGCACGCCCCTTGGCCCTGGGCCCCCAGCTAAGAGAGATTGCTCAGAAACAGGGCTCTCTGCTGTGTGTAACGGCCTGAGGGATGAAGAAAGAAGAAGGGGGTGTGGGGGGGGGGGTGAGAGGCTGGACTATTTACTGTGACTTTGCTCCCCGCCTTGGCCCTGCAACAAATTCTTTCCAGTTCTTTTTTGAAAGGTTGCATGCTGAACTAATGCATAGAGACCCCACGGCTGGCTGGCCTTTAAAAACAACACATCTAGGCTACTGTGGAATAAATTATTGACTTAGCAGCTAAAGCACCTGAGGGAGGGGGAAAAGAATGTGTGTATATAATCGGGTCTTGTTGGGGAGCAAATTAAGGTAGTACATGTCTTCTTACTTAATGCTCCAGCATAGGAGGGTTCTGGAAGGTTTCCAAACACAGAAGTTAAGGCCCCACTAATGTATATAAGGAAAACTTAGAGGCTCGGAGAAGGGTGCAGTCGCCCCTCGGCAGCAAGTGGGGTTGGGGAAGGAGTCAGCCGGTTCCAAACTGGCACCGGCCTCAGATAGGGGGAAAGTCCTCTGTCTTCATTTCACCAGCCTCTGACGCATTCCCTTCTGTTATGAATATAAGCGACAAACCACAGCAATTAGCAGAACCTGGGACTTTATCCCCAGTTTAAAAAAAGATTAGAGGCTCGGTGCCTGTGGCTCAAGTGGCTAAGGTGCCAGCCACATACACCTAAGGTGGTGGCTTCGAATCCAGGCCAGGACCGCCAAAACAACAATGACGGCTGCAACCAAAAAATAGCCAGGTGTTGTGGCGGGCACCTGTGGTCTCAGCTACTTGGGAGGCTGAGGCAGGAGACTCGCTTGAGCCCAGGAGTTGGAGGTTGCTGTGAGCTGTGATTCCACGGCACTCTACCCACGGGGACAGCTTGAGGCTCTGTCTCAAAAAAAAAAAAAAGATCAGAGATGATTCAATTGCAACTGTATCATTGAATCTCTTTTTTTTTTTGAGACAGAGTCTCACTATGTTGCCCTGGGTAGAATGGCACCACAGCTCACAGTAACCTCAAACTCCTGGGCTTAAGCGATTCTCTTGCTTCAGCCTCCTGAGTAGCTGGGACTACAGACACCCGCCACAAAGCTTGGTTATTTTTTTGTTGCAGTTGTCGTTGTTGTTTAGCAGGCCCAGGCCCAGTTCGAACCCCCTAGCCTCAGTGTATGTGGCCGGCTCCCTAACCACTGACCTACAGGCGCCGAGCCAATGCTCATTGTTGCTTCAAAGTACTGAAGTTCCAGACCCACGAGATTGCATTCTTTAATGCATCTGCAAAGAAGCCCATGTAATTACTACATTAAGAGTCTGCTTAATATTGTGATAGCTATTTTAGTACAAATAGTTATCTTCATAAACTCATGTTTTATGCTATGTGTTTAAACATTTTTTTTTTTGAGACAGAACCCCAAGCTGTCACCCTGGGTAGAGTGCCATGGCATCAAAGCTCATAGCAACCTCCAACTCCTGGGCTCAAGCGAGTCTCCTGCCTCAGCATCCCAAGTAGCTGGGACCACAGGTGCCGGCCACAACGCCTGGCCATTTTTTGGTTGCAGCCTTCATTGTTTGGCGGGCCCGGGCTGGATTCGAACCCACCACCTCAGGTGTACGTGGCTGGCGCCCCGGCCGCTTGAGCCACAGGCACCAAGCCAAACATATTATTTTTAAGAAGGGTCCACAGGCTTTGTCAAACTGTCCAAGCAATTGGTGGCACAAAAAAGGACAACCCATTTGTCCTTTAAGGGACTATGGAGCGTTTATTCATTTCATGTTGGCTTTTTTAGGAGAAAGATGGCAAGGAGGGAGGAGACCTTGTAAAGCTGGGGTTCTCAGTGCTGGCTGCAGCGGGACACTCTCTCATTGTAAGGCGTTGTCTGCTCAGATGTCTCCTCCTGAGAGAAGCCTTTGCTGGCCGCCCTATCTCAAATATGCCTTGTCTTCACTCACTCACCCTTGATGCCATCTTTGCCATCTTTTTCCCCCCAGAGCACTCATTCCTACTTGAAACACGTTTCATATTTCTCTGCTGATGGCTGGTTGCCTGTTTCTAGACCGTCAGTGGCAGGAGGGCAAGGACCCCACACCCAGAACACTCCCTGGCATAGAGTAGGTTCTCACTGAATGTACAACAAATGAGCAAACACATTGGCACATTGGACATGTAAAATCTCCTGGCTAGAAGGACAAGGTCTCTTTTGCTTTGAACTAATCTGGCATCCCTGAATCCTCCCCTCTCTGCCTCTTAAATTTGGACATTTCTCCTTTATTTAATTTTTTTTTTATTGAAGTAAAGTTCACATAACATAAAATTAACCATTTTAAACTGAACAATTTCTATACATTTGATAAATTAGATGAACATTTAATACATTCATAGTCTTATACAACTGCCTTCTCTAACTACTCAGAACATTCTCATCACCCCAAAAGAAAACCCCAAACCCGTTAAACAGTCAGTCTCCTTCCCCAACCCCCACACCCGGATAACCACTTATCGGCTTTCTGTCTCTGTGAGTTTACCCATTCTGCACATTTAGAAAGGGAATCATCCAATATGTGGCCTCCTGTGTCGGGCGTAATATTCCCAAGGTTCATGCGCACTGCAGCGGGTGTCAGTGCTTCGTTTCCTCTTATCATGAACAATATTCCATCGTGTGGGTAGATCGCCTTTTGCTTATCCATTCATCCACTGATGGTTGTCGGGGTTGCTTGGGTGTCCAGGAATTGGGAAGGGAAGAAATCAGATGTTTAGATATCAGATCCTTAATACACAAGCCCAGGAATGAAGGGATACAGTCCTTCTGGAACATTCATAGGATTGTCATTGAGATCAAGGTAGAATTAGGGTAACTTCCTGCAGTAGATGCCGCCTTAAAGTGTCTGCAAAACATGTTCAGAATCGCGAACAATACCATGGCTGTCTCCATCACCCGGCACATGGGTGGCGTGGGGCGTTCAAAGAGGTGGTCCCTTCTGTTCTAACAGGATGTTGGAGAATGTAAGAAAATGAACTATAAAAATCTCAATTATGGGATCGAGACGGGTCGACTCCAACATGCCCAGGAGTCAACCCCACATCCTCACCACTAACCTTTTTCCTGAGAGCTGGGTCTGTTTCCCTGCACATCAACCAGGTCCCCAGGCTCTGAGGACTCCTCACACACAGCCTCTGTGTCCCAAATGCCCCGCCAAGTCTTCCCACCCCAAATGAGTCTAGGTCGTAGCACTGCCATCACTCTATGGCCTGGCATGGAAAACTGTGACTACAATTTCTTCTCCCTTTCCTCCTTTCCAAACTCCTTGTTTAGTTGGTCACTGAGTCTTGTTGAGGAGGCAGAAGCAACATCCTGGACTCTGCTCTTTCCATTCTCAGCATCACTGCCGGACCAGCCCTTCACCATGTCTCACCTGGACGATTGTTACTGTACCGTCAATGTCTTTCTTGCCTGGGAACAATTTATCCTCTCTTCTGTGAATTTAATAGCCTAGACGTGGACATAGCTATTTGTTTTGTTATGTTTTGGCCGGGGTTGGGTTTGAACCCACCACCTCCAGTATATGGGGCCGGCGCCCTACTCCTTTGAACCATAGGCACCGCCCAGTGTTTGTTTATTTTTAATATAAAGAACGAGAAAAGAGTCACCAACTTCTACTCCCATTTTATTTTGCAAAGCAAAAATGTCACAAAAAGAGCAACTCACCACCACTTAACAAATAAGACCTGGTAACACAAGACGGATTCCAACACCCCCACCTCCCCACACAAGAATAACATTAGTCAGAGCAAAATCTCCTGACTCTCTTCTACGTCTCACTTCACCTGAGACCAAACAGCTTTTGTCCCAGATTGGCACTGAAGACAAAATGGGCATTTGGAGTCACCGGCCATGGAATATGGTCCCAAATTTAGTGTATGAGACTGATACCTTCGTGGGAAGAGATGAATAGTAAAAGGATAAGGCAATAAACCAATGTGACAAAAAAAAAAAAAAGAAAAGAAAAAAACCCAGAGAGCTGGATAAGGGAAGAGGAAGTCGTATGGAAACTAAAACTGTGAGATAAACTGGTGGGAAATAGCACAGGAGAAACAGCATGGGGGGAAGCCCGTGAGGATTGAGCGTGAACCTGAGGATTTGCCTGGGCTGCAGAAGGAAAGTGATCAGCCAATGAGAACAGCGTGAATGGATGACGTTGGTGACAGTATCTCGGAGACAAGGGAATGTGTGCCTGCCAACAGAAACAACACGCCAAACGTGATGATTGAAAGAAAATCTCATCCTGCTTTTAAAAATGGAAACAGTATTCTAAAATCGCAGCTCACGTGCACACAGGAACTGTGAGCAGGCGACAAAGGGGCGGGAGATGATTCTATGTTACGCGTCTCATTTTGCACAGATACTGTTTTGTTCCTGACCTTGATGGTGGCAGAGCGCCTTGCATATTTCTCACTTAAAGGCTCACGTTCATTTGCGCAACTAAAACTGTTCTACAACCTTCACGTTGCTAGAGGGGGAAAAAAAGATGGTCTCTGCCCAGGAAGAGTATTAAATAGCTGACCCTGCAGAGACAACCAAACCGGAACATAAAGCAAGAGGGGGAACACTGAGCGTGTTACTCGTGAAAGAAGATAAAAACGGATTAAGTGTCACAACGCAGAAGGGAGAACAAGACTGAGGGATTTGGGGCGTGATAAATAATCAATCAATAAAGCAGATGAAACACTGAATTTCTTAAGAGCATGAAGACTTGAAAGGCAGCCAGTGGATCATTCTATATTGATAAAGTCACCCAGCACCGACCCAGCCTCGGGTCACACTGCAGATGTGGGAGAGAAAATGCTGGCACCTGCCTGACATCTCCACTCTGCACCTGTCCTTCTCCTGAGCTCCCTCCAGTAGTCCTCAGCCCTGACAGTGAACTTCACATTCTTCAATATTCTTTTAACTCAAAGACCTTCTTTTCTCTTTCTCTCTCTCCTCTCTCTCTACCATAAGGAGCTTAGATTCAGAAACCCTTCCAGGCATTTGGAATTCAGAATATAAACACCTCTGAGGCAGCCCCAGGCCCCAAACTATCCCTCAAGTCTTACTTATTTCTTGACACCTATCCTCCTAGCTCAGTCCTATTTCTCCAGGCTATTTGCTGTCTTCCTGGCCCAGGCCTGTCAGGCTTATTTGTGAAAAGTCCATTTTCTCCAGAGATAAGAAATCATATTACCTTCTATGTTCACTGTTCAAAAACCAACCAGCCTGCCCTTTGGAGATCCGAGAATGCCTAAGTGTTACTGATACAATTGTCAAAGAGGTCTTCCTTTCGAAATAGCCAAGAAGTGGAATTCAATTGTGCGTCCATCAGTGGATAAATAGATAAGCAAACTGTAAT
>CAUYQV010192990.1:0-10745 GCA_963574575.1 Galagoides demidoff | reverse complement strand
CTTCTGAGGTCTGGGCTCCTAACCACCTCACTTCTTCTGAGATCTGGGCTCCTAACCACCTCACTTCTTCTGAGGTCTGAACTCCTAACCACCTCACTTCTGAGGTCTGGGCTCCTAACCACCTCACTTCTTCTGAGGTCTGAACTCCTAACAACCTCACTTCTGAGGTCTGGGCTCCTAACCACCTCACTTCTTCTGAGATCTGAGCTCCTAACCACCTCACTTCTTCTGAGGTCTGAACTCCTAACCACCTCACTTCTGAGGTCTGAACTCCTAACCACCTCACTTCTGAGGTCTGGGCTCCTAACCACCTCACTTCTTCTGAGGTCTGAACTCCTAACCACCTCACTTCTGAGGTCTGGGCTCCTAACCAGCACTCTACTGCCTGAGCCCAGTAGTTTGTTGTGAGATAAATCAGGAGGCACAACAGATAAGCAAACAACTAAGCAACTACGGTCAGTGCCCTGAATCTCTGAACTGTTGGGGCTGGGGAGCCACACAGAGGCAACCACGGCTGGCAGAGTGTGGCGGAGGCAGCCCTATTAGTGGTAGTTACTCATTAACTTCTCAGTGTCAATGGACCAATTGGCCATCCATCATCTTTTGTGTACAGGTCATGTGTGAGGCTGACGCTCAGAGGAGGTATCTTCATTAAAATGCCACTAGAGGTCAAAGGCCTGTGTTGCTTTGTTGCTTATGTAGTCCAATGAGTCAGAGGAATGCAAACCTAGGGAATTGAAGGAGAACCAGCATTTTTAGACAATAATATTTGGGGTAAAGACAGTCTTTGCAATACTCTAGGACAGGGTTAGCAGCCCCTAAGATTCAGCCTAGAGGCCTGAATGACCCTAATGAGGACAACACATTTTATTTGAGCTCATCTTTAACAATTAAAAAACTCCTCCCTATGTGCTTGTCACAGGGGGAAATGGATTTGGCTAAGGAAGGAAGAGATTTAGGGAGGTGTGCAAAAAATGAGGAAGAGGGACTCCAACTGCTTTGATTTAAGCTTGTGTTTTTCTACAGTGGTTGGGGAGGTGAACTTTTCAAAAAGTGGAAGACAAGGAACTTGGTATTCAAGGTTACCAGAATCCAAAATCGTGGGGTTCTCACCCACCTATTTTGTGCACAGAACCAAAGGCAGTCCATTGAAGCCTTTTCTCTGGAAAAAAATTGCTTTATTTTCCTTTGCCAAATTTTTAATATTTTATTTTGAAATGATTTCAAATTTATGGAAAAGTCAAAAGAATGGTATAACCCAGATTCTTGAAATAGTAACATTTTACCACATTTGCATTCACATTCTCACTTTATGTACATGTATGTGTGATTTAATGTTTATTTATATTATTATTTTCTGAGCTGTCTAAGAGTTGAAGACATTTAAAGTAATCTTTAAATACTTTAGTGTATATTTCCTAAAAAGCAGGCCATGTTCTACATAATCATAGTATTGCAAATGATTTAGCAAATTTAGAGATCTTTTTCAAATTTTACTCATTGACCTAATAGTGTTCTTTCTGGAAAATGCAACCAAATGTGTTGCATTTGGTTATCTTAGCTCTTTACTCTCCTTTAATCTGGAATAGTCCCCAATCTGTCTTTTCCTTAGTGAGCTTGACTATCTGAAGGGCATATGTTCTGTAAATTGGAAGATGTTCCCCATGCATAATTAGCTTGGGTCACCTGCAGAAGTGCTGCTGTGTCCTTGGAGGTGTGTGACGTTGGCTTGTCCCATAACTGGTGATGCTAATTGTTACCACACAGTTATGGAAGCATCTGCTAGATTTTTCACCACTGTGAAGTTACTATTGTTCTCTTTTTAATTATTTAGAGATTCTTTGGGATTCTATAATCATTGCCTCTCATTGAAATCCCATCCAGTAGTCTCAGCATCCATTGGTCATTCTTGCCTGGAACAATTGTTATTATGTTAGTTCCCAAGTGGTCATTGTCTAATTTCATCATTTCTTTGACACTTAGTAGTTGGCATATTAATTTTAAGAAAAAACTTTCCCTTCATCCGCACATATTTGCTTATTGATTTACATCAGAATGGACTCATGGATTTATACCTTATCCAGTGACTTATGATCCATTATTATTTGCTTTGATGCCCAGATTGTCTCATGCTTGGTCAGTAGGATCCCCTTCCAGCTTGGATCCATGTACTTTGGACATGTCCCCAGCATTCTCTGAGCAGTTCTTTACTTCATAGCATAAAATGTTCCAGATTTATTTTGTACTTACCAAGCCCAACCCAGCCCAGCTTTGATACTAGCTTTCCTAAAAAGCATGAACATGATATTTAGAAATAAGGACCTAAGCCCTTGTATGTTCATTGCTATTGGAGTGGCACTGCTTCTAGCACATTTAGAAGGTATAGAAAAATCACCTTTTTATTCTATATATTCCTACTTATGTCAAAAATGCATTTCATACTGATTCCTCCAACTGTAATTAAACCCCTTAGGGTTCATTCTAACCTCCCCCTTTCCATATTTGCAACTCCCATCTCCGATGGCATGAAGCCTGACTTCCATCATCTACAATATATTTACAGATGACCTTTGAACAATGTAGGAGTTAGAAGTTCAAGGGCTCCACATGGTCAAAAACCAATGTACAACTTTTGATTCCCCCCAAATTTACCTAATCGCCTATCGTTGACCAGAAGCCTTATTGGTAACATAAACAATTAATTGACACACATTTTGTATGTTCCATGTATTATATACTGGATTCTGACAACGTAGTAAGCTAGAGAAAAGAAAATGTTGCAAAGGAAATCATAAGGAAGAGAAAATATATTTACCATTCCTTAGGGGAAAGTGGATCATCATAAGGTCTTCATCCTCGTCATCCTCATGGTACGTAGGCTGAGGAGGAGGAAGAGGGGTTGGTTGTACTGTCTCAGGGATGGCAGAGATGGAAGAAAATCCACGTACGAATAGACCTGCCCAGTTCAAACCCATGTTGTTCAACAGGCAAGTGTGCATAATTTCTAAATCAAGTAACTGGAATTTTTAGAGTTGCCTCTTTCCTAGCTTGGATGAAGGCATAGATTTTACACAATTTTATTTGTCCTTACTGAAATGTATATATATTCGGACTTACATGACTGTCATTACCACAGCTACCTCAGAAGTAAGACTAATTTTTTTAACACTCGAAGTAAAATATATATAATTACAAAGGAAATCTGTTGTATTGAAATACACACAAAATATTTAAGAGTTTCTTTTGTTAACACATTAAATTACTAGGTATGGTGGCAGGACCATCACAATTTTAAAGTAGTAATGAGTATAAATTATATTTTGAGATAACTTTTACAACTGTAAGGTGACATGAAAATATTTATAATTGGTATTGGTAACAAAATCAAAGGTACTCCAAATACCACTGTGGTTTGTTGTTACTTTTCATAACAGAAGATTGTTCTGTTAAATTTCAGTTACAGGTTAGAAAGAATAAAGATGGAATCTTTTTCCCATCCAAATAGACCTCTGAATTCTGTCCACAAACTCTCTCTCGCTTCCTATGGAAGCCCTTTGCCTGAGGAACTTTCATAGGGACCCAGATCATCTACCCAAGTGAATTCAGCCACCTTCATACATAGGGACAGAACCTATGTTCTTCCTCATGGCTTACCCTCCCCCATACTTTTCCTCCCTATGGGAACTGGTGTAAGTCATCAAACTTTGACAGATGAGTGGAAATAGCAACAACCGTATCAGAAGTCAGATGTTGCTTTGGCTGACAGACTTTTACCCCAGCCTCTTAGCAGCCCTGGGCAAGATGTGACTTGTTGATTTTATCAACTCAGCTTGGATACCACTCAATCCAGCCCAGGGTGCGGCATTTCAATCCTAGCACACCCTCACCCATTCCCTTACGGTAGAGGGGCACAGCACTACAGTCCCAGTGGCCTCGGCAAATCTCTTTGTTTCCTTGAGCCTGTTTCTGAGGCAAACATGCCCTTTCTCACTCAAAAAGCTGTTGAGAGGATCAAATGAGACCCATGTAAAGTGCAGTGGAGAGTACTTTGCAGATGTCAGCCATTGTCTTACTATTACTCCCTTCCTGCTTGCCCTTTGTGAAACTGACAACACAAAAATGTACACTCTCTGCTCTAGAAAACATTAAGCCTTATGAATATTTGCCTTCTTCAAGTAATTCCATTGGGAGTTTGGATTGCAGTGAAAGCTATAGAATCCATTCAGGAAATATGTTAAGTATTTAGTTACTCAATAATTAATTTATCGAGGCCAGACTTGAGCAAAACACTTTACTAGTTGAATTTATAAATACAAAATTTCCTTGAAATGTTTGAATGCGTAATTTTATAGGAATTAATTATACCACCATCACCCCCATAATTATATATTTGTAATGTATTTGTGTTTTTCAGAAAGGGAACCCCTATACATGGACACTGATTTGCAACAAATCATAATTCCCACACAGAAAGGAGTTGGAAAAACTGTATCAAATTCTTAAACCAGGGTAATCAAACACTTGACTAAATAGTCATAGCTATACCACAAAGGCCCATGGGTTTCCCCGAACTTAACATATATTAATATTTCCTTGTCTTAATTTTTATCAGTTGACAATTCTTTTATCTTTCTCTTCTTTAGCTATAGATCTTATAGGGCAAAAAAAAAAAAAAATGAAAACAGAGCTCCCAGTTTTCTTGAGAAGTGAGGAAGATATAGTACATGGAGATATTTTTTAAAATCTGAAATAACCTGGGCGGCGCCTGTGGCTCAGTGAGTAGGGCACCGGCCCCATATACCGAGGGTGGCGGGATCAAACCTGGCCCTGACCAAACTGCAACAGAAAAATAGCCAGGCAAGGTGGCAGGCACCTGTAGTCCTAGCTACTCAGGAGGCTGAGGCAAGAGAATCACCTAAGCCCAAGAGCTGGAGGTTGCTGTGAGCTGCGACACCACAGCACTCTACTGTGGGCAATAAAGTGCAGCTCTGTCTCTAAAAACAAAAAAGAAAAAAATCTGAAATAATCTCCTCCTTAAACAACAGTAGAAATAAAGTGTATGTATGTACATGTGTTTGAAGTTCTATCATGTGTACAAGGTGTGACAATTAAGTTCATGAACTCATTGTACTGTGATATTCAGCAATAAGGTATTTAGCACTTTTTCTAGGATGAGTTCGCAAACTTGATTGTCAGAGCTTGTAGAATGACAGCACTGATGGCCATCCAGAAAAATAATTCCAAAATAGCTTTGAAGGGTAGACTCAGCACTGGAGTGGTGCATAGCTTCCCAGGGGAGTACTTTCAGGGTGACCACAGTGATATTCAACACTGAGGTATGTGGTACTTTTTCTAGGGTGAGTTCAGGAACTTAATTGTCCAACCTTGTATGTGTGTATTCCTTATTAGAGAAAAATACATTTACATATACAGGAAAAAACTGGGGGAAAATGCACTAAATATTGAGTCAAATGTGATTATCATGATCACTTTCTTTTTCAGTATGTGTGTTTTGTGCTTTTGTCTTTTTTAATGTTGAGCATAAATCACTTGCACAAGCAGAATAAAGTAAATAATTTTTAAAAGGTGTTCCAAGGAAAGACCAGAAATACTTATAAGAAAATAAATGACGTTCAAAGTTTATAAACCTGCTTGGCCTTGCAGCATCTTTTGGGACACCATGTCCATGAACAGCCATGATTCCAGAAGCATCCGCAAGGTCTGAATGTCAACTCAAGGCCTTTTGATTGTCCAGTGTGAGCCACTCAAAGGCCCCCTTGATCTCAAGGCCAAGTCCAAATCAGGAGCAAAGGTCTTGGGAGGACATAAAAGGAAACTTTTCAGATCAGGGAGGAAGGAAATAAGGTCTTCCTCACACAAGATGTTCTTTCTGGGCCTTCTTTCCTCAGGCTCCAAGAACCCACACAGGCCTTGCTTCTCTGTAGGGAAGGAGCCCATAATCTCTTTCCCTTGGGGCTGTGAGTCTGAGGGTGCTGGGCCTCCATGACGGATGCTCAGGCCCGAGGCAGCCCAGCATGTAGCCTGGGCACCTGGACATGGCCCTCAGGTTCTTGCGCTAGGTAGTTCCACCACACCTATTATCAAAGCCTCAGTTTTACAGTATAATTTTGCTTTACTTTGTCCTCTGCACATGCGATTTTTTTCTCTCACAGGAAGCCGGTGTTCATAGATGACAGAGTATTCAGAGTGCTGTGTATTGGCCAGCATTTCCCCCTCAATCCCTTCTCATTTATCTTACCCTTTCTTGGTGAACTCCCTGGTGGCCTCCCACTTTAATACTGTCAGCACAGAGTTGGGCTGAAGGCCAACATTAATCTGTTTAAAATAAGAATATGAAAACTAAGCTGGCAATAATGTTCTCAGTGGGAAATATCACTGTGCTCTCCTTTTCCTGACTAAAGATAATTGGGAGTCTGACAGAACAATTAAAATCGACCTATTCTTGCTAATAGATGTTGAATCTATTCTGCTCTTGAATTTCATGAAGTAGCAAGAGGTAAGATTTTGCCATGACAGGAAAAAAAAAATAAAGCTACAGAAAATGAGAATTTGGCTCCAGATGAATATTTTTTTCCATCGCTACAGAATGGAGTCTTGAGCAACTTTCCTTTTCTTTGAGTAATTTATTGCCATGGGGTAGTTGACTCTTTTACGTGGCTTCTGATTTATCTTGATAGAGTCTTGTTTTTAATTAAAAATTAATCTTTTCTCTAATAACACAAAAAAAGATTTTGCTATGACAGTCTAACTTTCAGATGGATGAACTCCCTTGTGAGAGTAACGTCATCATGGCATGCAACTTCAGCTGCCCACCTCAACCCTGTGACCCTGTCAGCCCTGTAGTGGTGCCCCTTTATCTTCCATTGATTTCTCTGAACAGTGCTTGCATTTCTTGAGAGGAACAGTTGATCATTTACATGACCATCTTCCTAACAAACAACTAAATGAGAGTTATTGTTTCTTTATTCTATTTATCTACTCAAATGCATTACAATATGTCAAATCCTATAATCCTGGGTTATAATGCCTTCATGGTTCTAATTCGAGTTTTCTTTCTAATTTCGAACATTCAGGATACCATTTTGTTTTACTGCACGAGAAAGGAGTGTCCCTGTCACATACAGGAAAAAAAAAATGCTTTTTTGGGTGTTAGCCCTCCTAACCCTCTGTGGTTTTCTGTGGGCTTATAAAGGACAACTAAGGATCACAGACATCACTGACAAGTACATCTTTATCACTGGGTGTGACACGGGCTTTGGAAACTTGGCAGCCAGGACTTTTGATAAAAAAGGATTTCGTGTGATAGCTGCCTGTCTGACGGAAGCAGGATCAACAGCTTTAAAGGCAGAAACCTCAGAGAGACTCCACACAGTGCTTCTGGATATAACTGATGCTGAGAAGGTCAAGAAGACTGCCCAGTGGGTGAAGGACCAAGTTGGGGGAAAAGGTGCAAGATGTGGGAATGGGGAAGATGGGGGTGGGAGGGGACCAATAGAGAAGTAACTGAAGCTAAACATGGCCGGGGGGGAGCCTCTTATATACCAGCTGTGTGCTTCCCTAATCTTAGGATAGTTTCTGAGTAGTTCCAAGTTGCAGGCTGTCTGTGTGCATGAGAAGAACAGCCCAGGTTATCCTCAGTCTTAAGTCCCATGAATGAGCTAAGATGCAAGCGTTAACTTTCTCCAGTCTTTTCTCAAACAATGCCACTGCAGCCACAAACACTGCTAAAAACTTGGAACTAAAATTTACAGAGAATATGAAGGCAGAGACCAAAATACCATCTGGTTACCTGGGACCTACTCTCTCTGCAAAATGGTTCTAGAGTTCACACATTTTCAATGGGCAAGGTAGAAAATGGCCTTGGAATTTAACAGATTCTGCTGAGATCTGAATACTAACTGGCTTAGATTGCATTCTGAACTAGATTTGTATTAGCTTTGAATAAAGTTCAAAATATTCTCATGGATGAAGATACTGGAGTCTGCAAAGGGAAAAGCAAATGTACATGATTTTTCTCTAGTATGTCTTTGTCATATATTTAAGAGTCTGAAGCTCAAAAGCAATGATTTGATAAGGCTCCAGACAATTTTTAATGTTTGAATTCCAAACACCTTTAACAATAATAAATGTTTCCCATTATAAAATACACCAGGATTTTTTTTTTACCATAATTAAAGTATATTGATAATCACTCTTTGTCCACATAACACAGTTTGTAAGTATTCTCTGGTCTTGCTATCAAGCAGGGTAGGAAGAATAGACAAATTTACTCTACCTATGAGATTAAACAGTAAAAAGATCTGCTTAGAGACTATCAGTATTGGATATTTACAACCAGCAATAGAGTAACAGTGAGACCTTCAGCAATTTTAGTGCAGCCTCCCACTCTCTCTGCTACAATTCCCCAAACTGCCAAGTATTTCAAAGCAGAAATATGAGTACAAGGAGGAAAAAGCACCATCTTGTAAGGCAGAGGTTGCATCTTCTTCAAAGATGCCACGTAAGTACCACCTTTCACCACAGCTCCTTTCCTTCCTCTCTGTTCTAGGTCTCTGGGGGCTGATCAACAATGCTGGTGTTCTCGGGGTGCTAGCACCCACAGACTGGCTGACAGTGGAGGACTACAGAGAACCTATTGAAGTGAACCTGTTTGGACTCATCAATGTGACGTTAAATATGCTTCCCTTGGTCAAAAAAGCTCGAGGGAGGGTTATCAATGTCTCCAGTATTGGGGGTCGACTTGCATTTGCTGGAGGAGGCTACACCCCATCCAAATATGCAGTGGAAGGCTTCAATGACAGCTTAAGGTAAAGAAAATTAATTGACTCATCAGAAAAGAATAGCTGCCCACATTTATTGAAAGCATATGCACTAGACACTGGTTAGTACTTTATTTCTAATTTATAGACAGTACCACTGAAACCAAGAGAAATTAAGTAACTTGCCTAAGGTCATCCAGCTGGTAAGTGATAGAAACTAAGATTTGAACCCACCCAGGTCTATCTAACTTTTTTTCTACTTTCATATTAGTGAGTGATGCTGATAGTGGCAATGAATTTATATTCAACCTTTCAATAAGGAATCCTACAGAGAGGCTCAATCAGAGTCAGTTTCTCCACTGGTGTCATGTCAGGTGTACACACAATCTTGTCATCTTATTTAAACCTTCAAGAGAAAAATATCAGTTATTCAATAGCGGCTTCTTGCATTCTGTGCATGTTTCACAGCCTCATTCAATAAGAGATGGGAGGAATGTGGTTAATCCATCTTACCTGGAACCAGAACTCATCACTGCCAGTTCAAAGCTTCTAAATGGCAAGTGGTTCTCTTAGTCAAGGTTCTAGTAGGAAATAGTGGCACATTAAAATCGGGTAAAGGTAATAGAGTTTGTTTAAAGAACTATTTACAAACATGTGGGAGATGTCTAGGGGAAATCCCAAAGGCTAGTGCAGAATTGAGGCACTAATGACAGCAGAGGCCTTTCCATTCCCAGAACTGAAGTGATAAGAGAGACAGGGCAGTTTCCAGAACCTACAAACACAGAGGCTGTTGCCTTAGTGGAGGGTGAAATAACCAGTGTTGATACCATAAGAAAACTAGCTTGACTCTCCCTTTTTTCCTCCTGGTCTCCCACCAGCCTTCCAGTCGACTATACCCAACAGAAACAGAGCAGTTAGTGCAGCTCACCTCCCAGGATGCGGGGCAGACAGAGAGTGGAGAAAGGGACGGGAGATGCAAATGGAGACACTCCTGTGAGTGGGGGAGAAGAACAAAACCTAGATGTGCTCTTTCATCCATTTACATTTTCAACTAGTATTTGTTGAAGGTATATGTTAGAGTTCATGATCTACAATCTGGATCTAGGTTGACCTTACTAATGAAAGGGTAGATTGTCCCGCTGAGATTGATAAAGATGGAACAATGCCATTTTGCCATTTGAGCAGATTGCTAAATTTGATTCTCCTAGGAAATAAACACAGTAACACATATTGGAACAAAACTTCCAAACCCTGAGCACGTGAATCACCTGGGGATTTCATTAAAAGGCAGATTTTCATCGAGTGGGTCTGGGGTGGGGTCTGAGACTCTGCATTTCTAACCAGTTCCAGGGTACTGCCTATGGTTCAGAGCTCACGCGTGGAGTCACAGGGTCACAAAGAGCATCTGTTAGTCTCTATGGCTTACCTTTGGTTCCACTAGACAAGCAGCAGTATCCTAATAAGATTTTAGCATAGGGGCTCAGTGCCTGTGGCTCAAACGGCTAAGGCACCAGCCACTACACCTGAGCTGGCAGGTTCGAATCCAGGCTGGGCCTGCCAAACAACAATGATGGCTGCAACCAAAAAATAGCCAGGCGTTGTGGCAGGTGCCTGTAGTCCCAGCTACTTGGGAGGCAGAGGCAGGAGACTCCCTTGAGCCCAGGAGTTGGAGGTTGCTGTGAGCTGTGATGCCACAGCACTTTACCCAGGGTGACAGCTTGAGGTTCTGTCTCACCAAAAAAAAAAAAAAAATTTTAGCATAGGTACTTAGACATTTACTCACTTTTAAAAGAGATTGCAACGAAGAGTTTGTGAGATTTGCAATGCAGCGACATCATGCCTAAAAATAATCAAGAGTGTTTATTTCTTTATGAATCATGGAACTAGTATTTGGAATTATGCATATAGACCACAATCCTACAGATTGGCAGCTGGTAGGTCCAGAAATTTCTCTAGGAAAGTTTA
>CAUYQV010192984.1:0-30039 GCA_963574575.1 Galagoides demidoff | reverse complement strand
TCCATTCACCCTCTCCCCCCCCCTTCTGTTTTTCATATTAATTTACTAAGTATTTTTTACTCTTTCTTTCTATTTTTTGTTTCTTCCCTCCCCCCCCCCCCCCCCCCCCGCCCCGCATCTGTATTAATCCGCCCGACCTTTGCCGGAGACACGCCAGGTGGAAATACGGAATAGTAGAGCAGTCGGTACTTACTCTGGTTCAGCCTCTAGCTTATGCTATCAAAGGAATCTATTCAAGATGTTAAAAAAGAGTTCTCAGAAAAGGATTTTGGAGGAGAGAGATTTTATTCTAGAGAACAATTTGCAAACAGAAGATTCAACCTTCAGTGTAAAATGAAATGTGTTTCAGAGAACAAGGGAGAATTTGAGTTTTGTAGTGAAAGTTTCCGCCCGGGTTCCCCGTCACGTCCATTTATGCAAATGAGGAGTCAAACTAACTTGATTCTGATTGGCTAATACATCTGAGCCCTGATTGGTTGAAGTAGGTGAGCTCTGAACGTCCGGAAGTTTAACAGAGGTGTAGGTTTGGGGGAAGCGCAAATTAGGTGCGTGTCCGTTAGTTAGCAAATGACTACTTGGTTCTAAAATGTAGGCACAGTAAACCACTTGGGATCTATCTTGAAGGACTAACTCTTTCAGGTTTACATTTGTTCACAAAGTCTTGATTGTTAATTTTCTTTTGACTTGTAGTCAACTACACTAACACGCTCAACTCTCTATGGCTTAGCTCAGCTCTTGAAAAATTGACATGGCAAAAGAGGTAGTTGATTGCACACAGTGCTGCTGCTGAAGATCAATATATCTGAACATCTCGTGGGGCATTTTACCAATGGGGTACCAGCAAAGTTTGCAGGACACCCCTGGAGGATGCTAGTAGATAATTTGCCAGAGTCAGAGTGTCTCTCTGGACACTTTGCCAATGGGTCTTGGGAGGCGCTAGCAGATGCCATTAGGCACTTTACCAGCCATGCTAAGGGATTCAGGAACGGCTATTGGAACTCACAGGGCATACTTGGAGAAAGAAGATTGTTCATATAAGCCTTTTGGTTCCAGCGTTCTCTTAAGCCACCACCACTCTGAGATCACCTGGTGGATCAAATTAGAGATACAACAGAGGGGCTCTAAGAAAGCCAAAAAAGCAATTTCCTGGCTCCTGTTCTTTGATGCTGGGACCAGAAATGATTTGAGACCTCATAAACTGAGTTTTGCTCAGTAATTATTATTAGATATAAGTAATTTCCTGGTGCTGACAGACAACCAGTCATGCAGTATGTCACTGAGACTTACATTTCTAATAAAAAAGAATGTAGTGCTCTTCATGATCACTTTGTCCAGTGATCTGAAGTGACTTTAGAGACTTGGCTAGTTTGCCTCCATTATAAATGAGACAATCTCATTAAACTTCATGAAGAAAAGTGGCTCCTTGAGAGCTGCATCACTATAGACACCCCTCCTCTGGAATGCCTTGCAAGTGGCCACTTTGACTAAGGAGGAGGAGCAAGAGGCGGGAGAGGAGAGGGTGTATGTACCAGAGACCTTCTCCTTTCTCAGCTGGATACTATTTGGTCTTTGTCAGATTTGCTCCACACATAATGAATACCTTGTCACTGAAAAACGTCTGCAGCACCTTTGCAGATGCTACAGTGATCCTGCAGTTCTGGTGATCTCTTGGGTTAACTATGAGGGAATGAGTATGGCAGATGGTGAAATTAACCTGACCCAGATTTATAGGGTTTTTGTACTACTCTTGCTCGTTATCAAGAGCAATTAAACCACTTCATGAAGTCAGGTCCATCCACCTGCTACACAATCCAGATCTTAACTGAGAAAGTCCCAAGCGCAGAAAAAGCTAATGAGAATGGGCTACTGAGAAAGCTACTGAGAGAATAGCAAATAGTGGCCTGAAAGGGGGGCATAAAATGGTAATTGGGTGCCCTCTTCTGGACTATTTGGGCAAGGGCCTTCCCAAAGAGATCTTCGGATCTGATTACTCAATAAACATCAAAGGAGGAGACTGACTGGCTCCCCACTCAGGAACTCAGGCCAGGTACCAGGTCCTGCTAGGGTCTGCATGGTGATGGTCTTCCACCTCTTCTGCTGAATTGGGAAATGAATTGGAGAGCCTGAGCAACTTTTGCTCTGGCCACCTGGCTTTCAAATATAAACAAGATTAGGGGCTACACCAAGATCCTGTTGTATCCAGGAGTCTCAGAAGCCCTGTGTCAAGGTTAGAGTTCAGTGGAAGAGTAGAGGGGAAATGCATTTTTTTTGGTCTTTTAGAGTCCAGTAAACAGATGACCGATCCCCATGATCAGTCATGGGGATCAAGAAGAGGGGAAAACAGCTAATGTTCTCCAATTTGGGACCCCTACTAACCTCTATTGTTATTGCCCCCATTACTGAATGAAATACTGGCATTGGTTATCCATCTATGTGCACCCCCACTTGCCTTTTCCCTAAGCCCTGGCAGAAATTGCAATAGTTATGGCCATCTTAGTGGAGCATGTAGAAGACTGTGACCCCATCTGGTGACCAGCACCTACTGCTGTTGTCCCCTCCCCAAATAATATCAGCTTTCTGGCAGAGAAAAAGAAATAACTGTCAGGGTGGGCACGGTGGCTCACACCTGTAATCCTCCTAGCATGCTGGAAGGCTAAGGCAGGTGGTTTGCCTGAGTTCAGGAGTTCGAGATCAGCCTGAGCAAGAGTGAGATCCTGTCTCTAAAAAATGGGCGGTTGTTGTGGTAGGTGCCTGTAGTCCCAGCTACCTGGGAGGCTGAGACAAGAGGATCACTTGAGCCCCAAAGTTTGAGGTTGCTATGAACTATGATGCCTTGGCACTCTATGCCAGGGCACAGAGTAAGACTGTAGAGGGAAAGGGAAAGGGACTGTCATTATTGCTTGAGTTTAAGGAAGCTGAAGTGCTCCATGAGTCTATTTTTCCATTCAATACTACCATCGGACCAGTGCATAAGACCTTGGATGGTTGGAGACTTAGCATTTATTATAGGCAGCTCAATGCCACCTTTGGCACCAGCATTACCTGACACTGTGACTGTTACAGAGGCTATTGCCCACACTGAGGAAACTTGTTATGCAGCAATTCATATGTCAGATGCATCCTTTTCCACCTAGATCAGTGGTTCTCAACCTTCCTATTGCTGCAGCCCTTTAATACAGTTCTGTGGGTCGCAACCCACAGGTTGAGAACCGCTGACTTAGGTGATAAGGATCAGTTTACCTTCATGTGGAATGGGTTACACTTTTTTTTTGGTAGTTTTTGGCCGGGGCTAGGTTTGAACTCGCCCCCTCTGGTATATGGGGCCGGCACCCTACTCCTTTGAGCCACAGGCGCTGCCCAGGGTTACACTTTTAATGTCTTTCCATAAGGCTGTCTAAAATTTTTTTTGGCCATTAATGAATAGACCATGATGTGGAAAAAGTCTTGCTCCCAGAGACAGAGCAGGAAGGACATTTTACTAAATTGATGCCATCCTCCTGGTGGGCCCAGACAAGGACAACACTCAGCAAGGGCTGGATACTCTGTTGACCTACATGCAACAACATAGCTGGACCACTAACAGAAACAAAGGTAACTGAATACCTAAGTAAAATTCCCGAGCATTATCTGGGAAGGAGGACAGCATCTCATTCCAGACGAGTCGATTGCCCTCTCTGCCACTACCAATAAAAAGGAAGCCCAGCAATTGGTGGGCATATTCCGCTGCTGGTGCTCTCACTTCCCTGACACAGAGATATGTATGATATCTATTTGCTGAGTTTCCAACAAGGATGCTACCTTTAAGTGGAGCCTAGACAAACAGAATGTCCTACAGGCCTTTCAATGCCCCCCTCAGTTGGTTTTTCCCTTGGTCCCACTCATTCATATTTTCTGTTTTACTCATCGGTCTCAGAAAGCTCCCAGTTTGTTTATTGGAGCTTATGGCAAAAGATTACCACCATGATCAAAGGCATGCATTAGGCTTTAGGACCTGCAAGCTCCCAGAGCCAACTGAAAGGCACACCCCCTATAAGACACAGTTATTGGCCTGTTATTGGGCCTTGGTGGATCCTGAGCACATGACCCATGGCTGTGAAGGAATCTTAAGACCAGAAATACCAATGTCATGGATCCAAGAAGATTATTCAAATCATCAGCTGCGGGTGGTTCAGGGATCTTTATACTAAAATATAAATGGCACATATAGGAGTGAGCAAAACTCAGCCCAGCTGGAGCCTCACAGCTCCTAAAAACGGTTTCAGGATTGCCCCTCTGACTCCCCAGCATATTGCCCAAGGAGCCACTGCCTCCACTGGCCCAATGAAGGCCTAGATATAAAAATCTCCTGGATTATGAATGGGTCCAGTTCATTGATGGATCCACTCAATTAATTACTATCAAGAAGGAGTGAGGTACAGCTGCCATCCAACCTTAGCGAGACCATTTCCTTACCAAGTGTGGTAAGGGATGCTCAGCACAGTAGGTCTCTTTATAAGTATAGATAGTTATCTAGGCCACCCCAACAAAGGAGCTCTGCTGTATCTCCACTGAATTGTTGGCTATGGCTCATGCCCTCACCATTTGGTCTGGCCTCTAGCAAGCCATGGACTGGCATATAAAACAATGTTTACTTATTCTAGTCACCTTGGATATCATTTCCTAGGGTTTATGCATTTCAGACTTTTGATCGAACTAGAGATATTTTGTTGTTCTTCACCCTGGCGTTTCAAGCTAAAATGGTCAATTTACTGAAATGAATTATTCGATTTGCCTATGGCCCCCTTCTATTGTGCAATCACCATATGTGATCCATTTTATGTTTTTGCTGAGGGTTTTAGTTCTTGCAAAGAGTCCTTCATATTATCTCTAGTGTGCTTTCAAGGTTACAAAATTATTTGTTTTCTGTTTTCCTGTTTGTCCTTTATATATGATCTAGTGTATTGTTTCTGCTTATCAGGGTATCAAAAGGCAACAAGTGAACTTTTATCCAAAAAATGGAAGCTGTTGAAATAGAAAAGTTTAAGAAATCATAGCTATTTTTTTTTTTGAGACAGAGCCTCACTTTCCCCCTTGGTAGAGTGCCATGGTGTCATAGCTCACAGCAACCTCAAACTCTTGGGCTTAAGTAATTCTCTTGCCTCAGCCTCCCAAGTAGCTGGGACTACAGTCACCTGCCACAATGTCCAGCTGTTTTTAGAGATGGGGTTTCTATCTTGCTCAGGCTTGTCTTGGACCTGTGGTCTCAGGCAATCCACTTGCCTCAGCCTCCCACAGTGCCAGGATTACAAGCGTGAGCTACCATGCCTGACCTATAGTTACTATTTTTTTTTTTTGCAGTTTTTGGCTGGGGCTGGGTTTGAACCCACCACCTCTAGCATATGGGGCTGGTGCTCTACTCCTTTGAGCCAGAGGCACCGCGCTATAGTTACTATCTTAATTCTAAAGTTTAGCAATCTGGTTTTAATTTAGGAGGTTCATAACTTATCTTGATAATTTGGTTTTTATTTCAATGATGATTGCTTTTTCTATAATGCCATTTTTGTAAAATTCTACTATCTATTAGTTCACTCGTCTTCATTATCTGCAATAATAGTTTCTTATTTGTAGGAAAAAATGGTTGCCAGTTATTTATATCAGTGAATTCGATGGAAAGAGGCAGATTTCTAGAAGAAATCATTACTGTGTATCAAAAACAAGATGATCCTGGTGCTAGCCAACTTTCAGGATTGAGATGGTGTCTTAGTCCATTTGTGTTGCTATAATATAAAGGAATATCTGAGGCTGGGTAATTTATTTATTTATTTATTTTTACTGACAGAGTCTCACTATGTGGCCCTCAGTAGAGTGCTGTGGAGTCACAACTCACAGCAACCTCCAGCTCTTGGGCTTAGGCGATTCTCTTGCCTCAGCCTCCGGAGTAGCTGGGACTACAGGTGCCTGCCACAATGCCCGGCTATTTTTTTTTTTCTTGCAGTTTGACCGGGACTGGGTTTGAACCCGCCACCCTCGGTATATGGGGCCGGTGCTCTACTCACTAAGCCACAGGCGCTGCCCTATTTTTTTTTTAAGGTTTATTTGGCTCTCAGTTCTGGAGGCTGTACAACCAACAGGTTGTATATTCCCACCACCACCCATCCTGGCAAGCTGCACGTGTCCCTCCTCAGACTGCATGTCACCCCAACCCCACTCCACAGACTCTCCTTCACAATCTCCCAGTCTGTACGTTACCTCTCAGGCTCCCCACGCCCCCCACGATGGCCCCCCCTCCAAGCTCGCCTTCACCACGCTTCACCCCTTAGGCGTCACATCGCTGTTCAGCCTCATGTCACCCACAAATAACGATAAAAGAACATTTGTGAAAAACAAGTATGGAAGGAAGGCGCAGGTGTGGAGAGCCCAGTACGCAGCCTGGGGAACCGTCCGGTAGAGGCGGCGCGGGGCCGACTCTACAGCAGAGGGCGCCTGAGAGCCTCTCATCACAGGCCGTGGGGGACACGCGCTCTCGCTAGTGCAGTTTCCCTGCCTGCCAGGGTGGATCCCTTGGCAGGTAGTGAGCCATTCGAGCCAGCCACTGCCTTTCTAAAAAAATAAACGACTCTTTCTTCTTTACCTCCTCTGCTTGGCATGGTTTACTGTACTTCTCTGTGGAGAACATTTTAAGTGGCCTTCTGGATATCTGTGGAAGAAAGAAGGCTAGTTGTCATCAATGTTATCATTAATCAGATATATAGGTAACAGGTGATCCTACTAACAAAGCCAAGCATCTGAACCAAGGGCGGGTGCAGGATTGTGTTTGAATAGTTGGCTTTTGTTTCTCTTTTCTGCTTGGGTTGCGAGGGTGTGTTTTTCCAACATATGGCATTTAAAAAATATGTCTGTTTGTTAATGTATTGGTTCAAAACTGTCTTCTAAAGTAGTACTTATTTTTCCACAATGATGTGACACATTTCTGGTGAAATGCATTAACTACATCTCTTCTCAAAGGACTGGTGGAAAGGGAATTAGGGAAACAACAGCTTCATATGCCAAAGAAAACAGATAAGGTGTGAAGAGACCATTTGTCAACATTTAAACCCCTGCACGCAGTTTGTTCTTTTTTAAAAGGCCGTCACTAAGAATGAGATTCATTATGTCCAAGAATATCAGAGCTCAAAGGAATCTGCAAAGTTAAGCCACCTTCTTATAAGTGAAGTGGAAGACCCGGAAAGGGTGACTTGTCTAAAGTCACAACCTGCAGTCAGGGCTGATGTTCAGTCTGCAGATCAAGAGGGTAGCAGTGCTTCTCAGTGAAAGGACAGTGATGTAAGTTTTAAAGACTTTATTCTATTCTTTATTACATGATTATTGTAGGAAATACTAGGAGAACTTAATGCTTTAAATTATCTACTGACCTACTACCTCAAGATGATCCATGTTAGTATTTTCTGTATAATTTCCCTGACTTTTCAAAGTGTATGAATGCTGGTAAATGTGTTATGCAATAGAAGCTCTATAAGTTGACCATCCAAGGGACTGTAACAGACTGGTCAATGTATGGAGGTGGTTGACATAAGGAACAAGGCCTACTCTGTTGATGTGGTGCATTTCTGGTCTATGAAAATTAGGTCAACTGAAGAAGGTAGTCAATGTAGGGGGATGGTCAATTATGGAGGTTTACTGTAGTTCCTAAAATTCAATCACATTATCCATACTTCTTTGTAATATAATTACTAACAGATGCGTAACTATTCTAGTAAATGGATATACCTTCACTGGTTTAATAAGTCCCTTATTGACAGACATACAAGCTTTTGCAAATATTAAAGACTTTGAGCTAGCCATTCCTCCTCAGACACGTTTTGCTGAAGTGGTGTCTACCTAATACTGATCAGTGTGAATTTTTGTAGGAATGCAATGCTGTCTCTGGCTCTGGAACTTACTGCGTGCCTTTATACAAGTCATAACCTTGCCGGGCTCCAATTTCCTCATCTTTAAGTGAAAGTAATCCTATTACTGATCACTTAGGGGTTTGGGGAGGATAAAATGACATAAAATGGTTAAAGCTTAGCACATAGCAAACCCCAAATCAATATTAATTATTATTATCATCATGTGTTGGGCATCTATTTGACCTTAACCTGAGACAGTGGCCAGCAAGGGAGATAGTGCTAAGGAAAGGATGAAACTTACACCAAACTTAGCGCATAAAACTGGAAGCCTATAAGGGCATACACTGTTTCATGTGCCTGGAGGGCAGCATGAGAACAATGCAGCATGTGTCCTGTTTCCTGGAGTCTTTCTATTGGGTACATAACAGTATATGCGCAAGGATGCACAGCAGTCAGTAGTCAAGGTTAAGAAAGAGAGAGGGAGGAGTTTATAGCTCCCAGGAAGGTTGGGTAAAGGGTAAACAGAGACATAGGGTAATGTAACATCTGAAGAGGCCAGATAACAGTGCAATAAGAAGAAAGTGGGGAGGGCGGGCACAGTGGCTCATGCCTGTAATCCTAGCACTCTGAGAAGCCGAGGCGGAGTGGGTTGCCTGAGCTTACGGGTTCAGGTTTGAGACCAGCCTGAGCAAGAGCAAGACTCCGACTCCATCTTTAAAATAGCTGAGCATTGTGGCGGGCACCTGTAGTCCCAGGTACTTGGGAGGCTGAGGCAAGAGAATCACTTGAGCCCAAGACTCCAACCTTGCATTGAGGTTGCTGTGAGCTATGATGCTACCACATTCTACCAAAGGTGACAAGGCGAGACTCTGTCTCAAAAAAAAAAAAATGAAAAAAAAAGAAGAGAGAGAGGGGAGAGCAAGTCCCATCTCTTCAGACAGACATCTCAGCTTCTCTAGCCTAAACTGCTAGTTGACGGTCTCAGCTGCCTGCACTGCTCATTTCCCCATGCAGGGATAGTCAGCCAGACGTTCCCCTGACTGGGCGCCTTCAGACTCCTTTCTTCTCTATTAGGAGTACAAGGGTGGTCTGCCTGCTACCTTTACCCTGGCATTTGAAGGGCCCATGTGGTCTCAGCTTACCTATTCCTGCAACTATGTTCTAAAGTTTGTTGTAGGACCTGAAGAAGATTGGCTCTTCAAAATAATGTCCATGGTTTTCTATTAATGTTTAGAAGAGAGTAACCAATGTTGCAGGAAGTTTTTAGGTGCAAAACTTTACTAACTAAACTAATATTTCCTTTTCCCTAACTTAATTTATCCAGAGGAAAAATAATAAATTTAAATTATATGTGGGCTATTGAGCTAATTACTGTGTTCTGGTTATATAATTTAACACCAGTTGAAATTTTTATTTTTATTTATTATTATTATTATTTTGAGACAGAGTCTGACTATGTCGCTCTGGGTAGAGTGCCATGGCGTCACAGCTTACAGCAACCTCCAACTCTTGGGCTTAAGCGATTCTCTTGCCTCAGCCTCCCAAGTAGCTGGGATTACAGTGCCCGTCATAGCACCTGGCTATTTTTGTTGGTGTTGTTGTTGTAGTTGTCATTTTTATTTGGCAGTCATGGGCCAGGTTTGAACCCACCAGTCCCTGTGTATGTGGCCAGCGCCCTAGCTGCTGAGCTACAGGTGCCGAGCCAGTTGAAATTTTTAAAATGTAGCTTTTCATTGAAGGTTCTTGACTTAGTCCATTTTATGTTGCTTATAATAGAACACCTAAAACTGGTGTTTACAAGGAAAAGGAATTTATTTCTTATAGAGACAGAGAAGTCCAAGGTCGAGGGGCCACATGTGGTGAGGGCCTTCTTGCTGTTATGGATTCTGAAGACGCCTGAGGTGGAACAGGGCGTCACACTATGAGGGGAATCAGCATGCTAGCTCAAGCCTCTCTTATAAAGCCACCTGTCCCACTCCTGTGATAATCCATTAATTCATTAACCCATAAATCCATTAATCCACAAATGGATTAGTCCATTCATGAGGGCAGAACTCTCATGATACAATCACTTCTTTTCTTTTTCTTGGTTCTTTCTTACTTTCATTCTTTTTCTTTCCTTCTCTCTCTCTCTTTTTGAGACAGTGTCTCAAGCTGTCCTTGGTAGAGTGCTGTGAGTTATAGCCGCCCTTGGTAGAGTGCTGTGAGTCACAGCTCACAGCAACCTCAAACTCTTGGGCTCAAGTGATTCTCTTGCCTCAGCCTCCCTTGTAGCTGGGACTACAGGTGCCTGCCACAACGCTCAGCTATTTGTTTTTGTTGTTGTTGCAGCATTTGTCATTGTTGTTTTAGCTGACGCAGGCGGGGTTCGAACCCACCAGTCTAGGGGTATGTGGCTGGCGCCCTACCTACTGAACTAGGGGCGCTGCCCCCATCACTTCTTAAAGGTGCCACCATTCAATACTGCCACACTGAGAATATAATTTCAACTTGAGTTTTGGAGGAGACAAATATTCAAAACACAGAAATTCTTAAAGAAAAATAGACTGTTTCATAGTGAAGTTTCCTGTGATTTTTTTCCTCTTTGGAAAAGGTTCAAAGCACAGTTTATCCCATAAAATTAGGAGAGTACATGTGCAATTCCCTGTCCAGCTGCCCAGTACCTTCAGGCTACTCTCCTCTTCTCCTCTTGTATCCATGAACTCCTCCTCGCAACTATTTCATGTTCCTCACAGAAGTGCTGAGACACAGAAGCAGAAATTGTCACCTCTGAAACTTTGCTTTTAAACTGGAACGATATCCATGAGTCACACTGGGATGAATTTCAGATCGATGTTCCCATCTGAAGCTTTGGAAACTAATCATTATTCCTACCCAAGCTTGCATAGTTAATACAACTTGTGTGTCACCCGTATTTTTCCACTGGCTGTTAAAAAATAAGGGAATACTCATCCTCTTTGAAAATACAGCTGGCAGGTTCATTGTTGGGATGGCCTATTTTGGAAGTCAGTGACCAAAAATCGTGGTGACCAGTTTTCCAAACTGCTTACTGTTCCTTCCTCTTCTGCTCCACTGAACATTGTGGACATAGACACTCGGGATTTGGGGGGTGAATATTACTGGTTTAATGAGTACTTTCTGGACACAAATTTTATTGGCTCCGTACACCAAAAACTGGGATGTCTTTGTCTATAACTGGTGTACAGAATGACCCACATAAATTTGTTTGCCATGATGTGTCATTCTTTTTTGTGATAGTGACAAGTTACATTCTACTAGTCTCTATTTGTCTCACACTTATTGAAGTGGTTCTCAGTTAGGGTGGAACAGAAGGGAATTTGGGGCAGCGTTTGGGAGGTGAAAGCAAAGCAACCAACATTATGTTCTGAAGTTTGACGAACGATCAGGTGCTACTGTGTTTCCCTGAAAATAAGACACTGTCTTACATTTATTTTTTTCTCAAGAAGACACACTAGGGCTTATTTTCAGGGGATGTCTTATTTTTATTAGGTATAATACAACAATCTACATTTATTCAAATACAGTTAAGTCATCTTCTTCTGGAACCTGACAGGGGGAGCCCACCTTGTTGGTGGGGCTGGCACTAGTGACGCGTGAACTCCTTTCCCCTAGCCATTCTCATGTGTATAATAGGATGCCTTCGACCGGTTACCGCCTGTGCACCCGCAAGTGTGAATGGCTTGGAGAAAGGTGCTGTGGTAGATAAAAGGTATTCTAGTCTTCCTTATCATTCCGCACCAAAATGCAGGGCATGGCTATGCAGATACGCTGCATAGCCATGCCCATCACTAGGTCTTATTATGGGGTAGGGCTTATATTTAACAAATGCATAGAAATCCTGCTAGGGCTTATTTTTTGAGTAGGTCTTATTTTTCAGGGAAACACAGTATTACCACTGGCACACCTTGCTAGCTATAGCAACTCTACTTCTGCCAACATCTCATTTTTCAAATTCCCCATGTACGGGCTAGGTGTACGTGCAGCTCCATGGAAAAGGATGCCAGCTCCTCCTTCTTCAAACTGAGTCAATAAGAGACAGATGCAGGTTTCAGTAAGCGTTCGTGGGTTTTAGTGTGTCCTCATGTATTCAAGGGAATCCTCTGAAGGTTCCAGTTTGTCCCTGCTCTCCTCCACATTATATGCCCCTCTTCTTCCTAACTGTAGGCCCCAAATGTCTACGGTGACTTCAGACTGCATCAAATGCAAGGGCCTTTCATAGACTTTTTCTCCAGCTCCCAGAATTGAGTAAGTTCTAATCCCTATGATTATGCTTAATTGCTTTTCATGCAGCTTCTTTAATCAAAGCCTACAACTATGTTCAGGTGATTTTGATTTTACATCCAAATTTGCACATCAGGTACAGGATTATAGACATTACAAAAAATTTTTTGATTTTGAAAAAAAATCATCTATGATAATTAAGTGATGATCTGTTACCTTCACTTTCTTTTTGATCTCAAACATATTTAAATAATACTGTGAGCTTATTGTCAATTTATTTTTCTTCCTCTGATTTTGTCTGCTGTCCATTTATTGTGACGCATGCCTTACAAAACACTATTTCAATTCACCACAGGCTTGCAAAACGACAACTCTAGATCTTAGTTTACTTTTTCTTGGTACTATTAACACTGTTGGCTACTTTCTCTTTTTTGAATTTCTCTCCTCCCTTGGTTTCCACAGCTAGTACTGTCTGGAATTTTCTCCTATCTCTCCAGCTGCTCTTTCTCTCTCTCTGTCATATTTACTCACTTCTCATCTACCCAGTCCTCAAGGTATAGGAGTTCATTGCCCAAACATTGTTGCCCAAAGTCCAGTTGTGGCATTCTTGAATTCCCACTCCATCCTCTCTACCTTTCTGACCCCTTCTACTCTCCGGGATTCAACAATCATCCTTTTATACTCATCATTTATAAACCTATGTTTTTATCTCTGCTCTCTCTCCTAAATGCCAGGATCATGATTCTAACAGTCCATTGACTCTCAGATGACTCTGAAATTCAACATGTGAAAACTGAACTATTTGTTTACCATGACATGTCCCACATCTCCTAACTTGGATAATAGCATTTACCATCCTTTAGTCACTTATGCCCGAAACTTCAAAGTTGGAGAGTGACATCACCAGAGGCAGGGTACAAGTAATCTGACTTCACTTTCTACCAGTGGAAACCAAAATTAACTAGATAATCCACTGCCTAGATTATCACCACCAATATCCAAAAACACAAAACTGAGGTGGTGGCAATCACTGGGACCACAACAAAGTGAAAAACCGTGAGCAAAAACGAGAGGAACAAAATTCTCTCTCTGCAGTATTCCTCCCCGAAACTTCCACTCAGTGGATGGAAAAGTCCTCCCAGACTCATGGTGTCTCCATTGGAAAAAGTGAGATTGAGGTGGACATCCGATTCTCCATCAACTTGGGTTCCTATGCCAGAGTCACTCTGGCCTCAACCCACAGAAATAATCATAAGTGCCTGTAGGGAGGAGGGACCCTTGAGGGCAGGTGGAGACAGATTTGGGAGATGGGGCTAGAGACCCCAGCATGTAAAACTCAGTGGCTGCTCTTCACTCTAGACCAGTGGTTCTCACCCTTCCTAATGCTGCGGCCCTTTATTACAGTTCCTGTGGGTTGTGACCCACAGATTGAGAATTGCTGCTCTAGACCAGGAGTCCTCAAACTTTTTAAACAGGGGGCCAGTTTACTGTCCCTCAGACCGTTGGAGGGCTGCACTGCAGGCCCTGGGATGAGTCGGCTGCTAAGCAGGACAGGCAGCGGTGGCAAAAACACCCCGGTGGGCCGGATAAATGTCCTAGGCAAGCCGCATGTGGCCCACAGGCCATAGTTTGAGGATGCCTGCTCTAGACAAAGGAGGTGCCAAATCAGAGAGGTGGTTTGGCAGCACCATGTGTTAGGAGGCATGCTCCACAGGCTTCTGAGCCTAAACCCCTAGCCCGCCTCCCCACACACATGGGGGGCTTCCTAGACCTTGGGTCTTTTGCAAGATCAGCAGCAAACCTGGCCTTAGGGTGCCATATAGTGTCAAAAAGGAAGGAGTGATCTAGGGCGAAGGGAATCAACAAGCAAATCACACAGAACCTGTAAACACACATACAATAGAAAGGCCAAACCAACCCAGACAGCAAAGACCGAAAAATTAACCAAATAGCAGTAAACACACACACACACACACACACTATTGCATCTTGCTGTATATAATGCACACTTTTTGCCCACATTTTTTTTTTTTTGAGACGGAGCCTCAAGCTATCCCCCTAGGTAGAGTGCTATGGCATCACAGCTCACAGCAACCTCCAACTCCTGAGCTCAAGTGAGTCTCCTGCCTCCGCCTCCCAAGTAGCTGGGACCACAGGCGCCCGCCACAATGCCTGGCCATTTTTTGGTTGCAGCCATCATCATTGCTTGGTGGGACCGGGCTGGGGATTCGAACCCGCCACCTTAGGTGTATGTGGCTGGCGCTTTAGCCAACTGAGCCACAGGCGCCGAGCCATTTGCCCACATTTTTGAGGGGAAAAATAAGGATGTATCACACCACCATATGGGGTGTAAAAAAAAGAAAAAAGAAATAAAACGAAGAACGTATATTATACATGGGTAGTACTAATTTTGTATCTATATAAATGTTTTTAATTCTTTTATTTGTGTTTATGCATTAAAAGTGTGAGTCTAGTAAGCAATAACACTATCAGAATGCAAAATAATACCTTGGAATAAATAAGTTTTGTTGAGCTTACAAGGAACTTGCACCAAAAGCACCTTTGGCCAACGAGGAACAACATATTTCTCTTCATATACTTTAGGCAGAGGCTAGCAATCTAGCTGATATTTTTCAAAATTTCTTTATAATATAAAAAACAAGTACCTGAATAAAAATAAACAAAAACTTGAATTTAGAAAAGAAGGTGTTTTCTTTTTCTCCTGAAAGTTTGGGCCCAAAACATGGGTATGCGTTATACATGGGGGTGCATTATACATGGCAAAATATGGGGTGAACACCTAGGAATAAATTTAACCCAAGAAATGAAAGATCTTTACAAAGAAAGTTATTAAATACTGGTGAAAGAAATTGAAAAGGACACAAAGAAATGGAAAGATATCCCCTTGTCGTGGATTGGAAGAATTAATACTGTTTTATTGTTTTGGTTTTTGTTTTAGAGTTTCACACTTGTCCAGGCTAGAGTGTAGTGGTGTCAGCTTATCTCACAGCAACCTCAAACTCCTGGGCATTACTACTGCCCTAGCTTTCTGAATAGCTGGGATTACAGACACATGCTACAATGCCTAGCTACTTTTTCTATTTTTAGTAGAGATGGGGTCTTGCTCTTGCTCAGGCTGGTCTTGAACTCCTGAGCTCAAGTGATCCTCCCACCTTGGCCTCCCAGAGTGCTAGGATTACAGACCTGAGCCACCATGCCTGGCTGAATTAACATCGTTAAAGTAGCCATACTACCCAAAGGAATTTACAGATTCAATGCAATCCCTGTCAAAATATCAATGTCAGTCTTCACAGAAATAGAGAAAACAGCACACATACTAAAATCATATGAAATCATAAAAGATCCCAAATAGCCACAGCAATCTTGAGCAAAAAGAACAAAGACAGGCATCACACTACCTGACTTCAAAATATTATAAAGCCAAAGTAACCAAAACCACATGGTACTAACATAAAAGCAGACACATAGACCAATAGAACTATATAGAAAACCTAGAAATAATCCATGCATTTTCAGGCAATTCACTTTTGGCAAAGGTGCCAAGAACATACATTGAGGAAAGGACGGTCTCTTCAATAAATGGTGCTAGGAGAACTGAATAACCATATGCAGAAGGATTTAACCAGACCCCTATCTATCACCATATACAAAAAATCAAATAAAAATGGGATTAAAGGAAGTCGGGTATGGTGGTATATGCCTGTAGTACCAGCTACTTGGAAGACTGAGTAAGTAGGATCATTTCAGCCCAGGAGTTTGAGTCTAGCTTGGACAACGTGGTGAGATGCCCATCTCTAAAATGGATTAAAGACTTAAATGTAAGACCTGAAATTATGAAACTACTAGAAGAAAACATTGGGAAATGCTTCAGGACATTTGTCTGGGAACTTTTTTTTTTTTTTTTTTTTAATAAATGAGACATACAAAAAAAGCAAAAATAGACAAATGAGATTACACCAACCTAAAAACTGTACAGCAAAGGAAATAATTGATAGAGTGATGAGATAGCCTATGGAATGGGAAGAAATTTTTTCAAACCATATATCTGATAAGGGGTTATTCTCCAAAATACATAAGAAACTCAACTCAATAGTAAGTCCCCAAATAATCCAATTAAAAAAATGGGCAAGTAATTTGAATACACATTTCTCTTTTTTTTTTTTTTGAAACAGAGCCTCGAGCTATCCCCCTGGGTAGAGTGCCATGGCATCACAGCTCATAGCAACCTCCAACTCCTGGGCTCAAGCGAGTCTCCTGCCTCTGCCTCCCAAGTAACTGGGACCATAGGCGCCCGCCACAACGCCCGGCCATTTTTTGGTTGCAGCCATCGTTGTTGTTTGGCAGGCCCAGGCTGGGGATTTGAACCCGCCACCTTAGGTGTACATGGCTGGCACCTTAGCCGATTGAGCCACAGGCGCCGAGCCTGAATACACATTTCTCAAATGAAGACATACAAATGGCCAGTAAGTATGTGAAAAAGATTGCCAATCCCACATCACCCGTCATTAAGGAAAGGCAAATCCAAACCACAAGATATCATCTTACCCCAGTTAGAAAGACAAAAAAAAAATAATAATAACTGATGCCGGCCAAGATGTAAAGAAAGGGGAACTTTCATACACTGTTGGTGGGAATGTAAATTATTACAGCCATTATGGAGAATAACATGAAGTTTCCTCAGAAAAACTAAAACTAGAACTACCATATGATCCAGCGATTCCACTGCACTATTCACAAAAGCTAAGATATGTAATTGACCTAAGTGTCTATGAAGGAGTGAATGGACAAAGAAAATGTAGTATATATACACGATGGAATATTATTCAGCTGTAAGAGGAATGAAATCTTTTCATTTGAAGAAACATGGCTCTAACTGGAGGAAATTATGTCAAGTGCAGAAAGACAAATATTACATGTTCTAATTTATTGGGGGGAACTAAAAATGTTGCTATTGTGGAGATAGAGTGTAGAATGGTGATTACCAAAGACTGGGGATGAGGATGAAGAGAAGTGGGTTACTGGGTACAAAACCGCAATTAGATAGAAGCAGTAAGTGTCCAATAGCACAGTAGGGCAACTTTAGTTAAGAATAACTTATTGTGCATTTAAAAATAGCTAGAAAAGAAGATTTGAAATGTTCCCAACACAAAGAAATGATTAATGTTTGAGGTGTTGGATATCTCAGTGGCTCTGATTTGATCATTACATGTATGCATGAATCAAAATAGCACACGTACCCCAGAAATACATATGCTCATTATGTATAAATTTTTAAATACTTTAGTTTTTCCATACTTTCTCCTATAACCAGACTCCAAATTCTTGAATTGTCTGATTCTCCCTTTTTTCTAGTTCCTGTTTCCATATGTCATTTGATCCTACTCCTATTGTATTATTGCAACAACTCCTACTTGATTCCTAACTTTAGCTTCTACCCCTCTTCTTTCCTGCCCTTTGCAGTCTGTGTTACCTTCCCAAAACATAAATGGGTTTATGTAACCCTTTGCTCAAAATATCTCCTGGTTTTCTATGATATGTACAATAAATACTTACCAGGTTTGTACAGCATGGCCAAATTTTGCTTACTTCCCTTTCAACCTTATGTCCTGCTATACTTTAATCTTCCTTTCATCATATACACAGTCCATGGATCCCTGGACATACCTGTATGCTCCTGACCCAGGACCTTGGCTCAAGCTTTTCCCATTCCAGCTATGTACTATATTGGATGCCTAGCCATCTGCCCTAGCCAGGCTCAATTCTCACTCCTAGCTGAATGTCTTGGGTAAGAGCCTCTGAGTAAGTTAATTTTCATCAATAACATGGGAGTAACAATGCATATAATGGCAATAACTCACATGGATCAAGCACTTAATTACTGTGCCAGGCACTATTAATGACCCAAAATGATTAATGTCCTCTAGAATGAAAGGTACCTAAAAAAAAAAAAGTGATTAAATTTCCTTGTCTCCTCAAAGGTGAGTTTACTGATACAACAGATCCAGACTTTGTGTAGTTGCTCTTTTCTATTCCAAATTAGTGGAAGAGGGGCCACATCTTGTTAAGTCCAATGAGCAAACCTACTTCATTCATCAAGGTGGATCGGTGCTTGTCTATGAGTGAGGTATAGCTGTCCCACCCTACTTCAATTTATTTTACACTGGGAATGATGACAATGGTAGTTGTACGGGTAAAAATAGGATAAATCATGTGCAGTGTCAAGCATAGGACCCATGCTTAAAAGCTGTTCTCAATGTTCAGGATTTTAACACATCCCTGTAACAGGATGTGCAACACTTGAAAACATAAAACACTTTTTGAAAAACCATAAAGCCTTCAACATAGCCTGGCTCTTATTTGATACTTCTCAGTGGGGATCAAGATTTCAATTTAGGAAGATAGTTCTGAGAAGGGTGAGGGAAGAGGAGGCACAGGAAGAGGAAAGGGGAGGAGAAGGAGGAGATCATGATTGACAACATGATTGTCAACAGCAATCGTGTTGATGCAGGAGCTCGTGGACAAGAACTTGGAGGGTGCTGGTGTTTTTGGTGTTTTTATTTCCTTTTCCATGATTGGAACATAAGTTTTTAACTTCGGGAGCTTTAAGGAGTGGAAATGGGGTTAGTAAATGTAGAGAATGTTAGCCCTCCCTAAGGAAGAAATACTACTGTCTTCTATGTACAGTCATCTTGGGGCTCAATCTGACTTGGAAATATTCAAATTAATGCACTGGGGAGCTGGGTTACAAAAGGGTTCAACTGTACTAAGTTATTAGAAATGTTTGAAACAAAGGATAACCTCTGAGCTACAATAAGTGATTTTGTAAAAATTTAGGCACTGGTGTGAGGAAGTAATTCACCCCAGAACACACTATTGTATACTTAGAAACAATGAGATTGAAGCGGGGAGATAGTTTGAAAGGCCAAGTCTCCCTGCTGTTGTTCTTAACCATTTAGTAAAGCAAGACAGGGAGTGGCATCTTTACATTTGTCCAAAAGACAAAATAAAGAACAATTACAAATAAAGTTCCAGACCTAATTAGGATAAAAGTATTAGAGAATTCTATACAATCAATCAAAATGTGCCTTGTTGATAGCACAAATTCAACATTATAAAAGTACCAAATGTATAAGTGAACATTCTCTTGATGAATTTCTAATATTTAATGAATTGCCTTTTCCCTTTTGGTGGCACAATTATAAAGGTGTAGGTTTTGTGGAATTTGGTGGTGGTAGGGTGGCTATCAATTCATCATTCGTACCTGTGTTAATTAATATTTTTCCATTTCCTCAAGCAGTGATGATTTACTTGTCAGTCATAAGATTAAAAAGTGACTATTTGGCACCATAGAAAACCATAAGTTGTATGAAAGAGCTATTGGCAGGGGAAAATATCAGGATGCATTTATTATTAGTTTTGGCTCAGAGCGCGTGAGCGCGTGCACATGTGTGTGTGTGTTTGTGCAGTAATGAAAGGTGCTGCAGATCTGGTGGTGGGGTGTCCAGGAAAGCAGCCACGGAGTGCTGGCATCCTAATGCCACAGGCAGAGCTCACAATCAGGCTTGGCATCAGCTTGGGAGGATGAAACCTCTGCTGCCTCAGAAGGCATAGCAAGTTCAGGGCGAAAGAAAGATTTAAGGTTTGGTGAGTTGCTTTTCCTGGGTTTGCATAGCGGTCTCTTAATGAAGTTTGGAAAGGAAAAGGAAACACGAGAAACAAATAAGAGAAAATGTTTCATCTATTTTCAAATTCTACAGCATGAACCTCTCCCAAGAAAATCTTAATAGATGCTTCCCCCCTTTTTATGTCTTGGAAGTATAATAGACTTGTTCTATGTAATCAGTGTTGGAAATAGGGACCTAATATTGGCCCGTACAGCAGTTAGCCCACTGTGGCTTTGTCCGTTTAGAGGTTGTACCATTGGTACATTTGAATCCATCCCCCACCCCCCAAATGAGCTCTATTGCACTGGCCTTCTTTAGACTATGTATTCTTTTTTTTTTTTTTTTAAGGCGACAGAGTCTCACTTTGTCAACCTTCGTAGAGTGCTGTGGCATCACAGCTCACAGCAACCTCCAGCTCTTGGGCTTAGGTGATTCTCTTGCCTCAGCCTCCCAAGTAGCTGGGACTACAGGTGCCCACCATAACACCCGGCTATTTTCTTGTGGCAGTTTGGCCGGGGCCAAGTTTGAACCCACCACCCTCGGTATATGGGGCCAATACCCTGCTCACTGAGCCACAGGAGCTGCCCAAGACTATGTATTCTTGCAGAGGAAGGATCCTAAATCCTAAAACAGGAGAGTAAAAGTAAGGAGTCAGGCAGGAAAAGGAGTTCTGCAGTGTCATGGTTTGCAGTTTGAGAACTTTCAAAAGGAGGAAATACCATATAAATTCCATTAATGAGCATGCTGAGCGGACAGTGAAGCCTAATTTACAGGGTTGTTTTGTTGTTTTTGGGGTAGTTTCCAGGCATTAGGGATGATCTGGTTTGGATATTTGGCCCCTCCCAAACTGGCCATGTGGTAGAGAAGGAAAGAGCATTTTCAGGAGGGAAATAAAAGCGGGCTATGGAGCAACCACTTGCTAGAGAAATCAGCATGACTGAAAGGGAGCCAGCTAATCAAGACAGTGGGGAGAAATCCCCAAAGCTATTTCAGAAATACTCCAGGCCGCCTCTTCCATCACAGGCCCAGAAGCCTAGGAAAACAGAATAGTTTTCAGGGCCAAGCCCAGGGTGCTACCACCCTACATAGCCTTAGGACACTGCTCTCTCCATCCCAGCCACAGCTCAGGCCACAGCTCTGGAGGGCACAAGTTGTAAGCTTAGATGGCTCCACATAGGTTTAAAACTGCAGTCTTTCTGAGTGCAAGAGTGATGGAGGCAGAGCAGCTTCCACGTAGATTAGAGAGGACATATGGGAAGGCCTGGGTGCCCAGGCAGAGCCCCCTCAGGGAGACTCTACTAGCGTACTGCCAAGGAGGAAATGTGGGGCTGGAGCCCTCTCATGGAGTAGCTACTGGGGCACTGCCTAGTGGAGCTGTGGGAAAAGAATCACTGCCCTTCAGACCCCAGAATGGAGCCACCAGAAGCATGTACCTTCAGTCTGGAAAAGCCAGAAGCACCAGACTCCTACCCATGAAAGCAGCCACATGGATTGTGCCTGGGTAGGGGCTGCCTAACCCTTGTACCAGTGTGTCCAGGATGTAGGACATGGAGTCAAGGGAGATCACTTTGGAGCTTTAAGATTTAATATCTACTCTGGTGGGTTTAAGACATTTGGGGCCTATTGCCCCTTTCTTTTGATTGATTTCTTCCTTTTGGAATGGGAATTTTTACCCAATGCCTATACACTATTTTATCGTCGATGTAAACCATTTTTTATTTTATAGGCTCACAGCTATAAAGAACTTGCCTTCAGTATCAGATGAGATTTTGGCCTGTAGACTTTTGAGTTGATACTGGGATAACTTAAAAGACTTTTAGGGACTATTGGAAGAGGGTGATTATATTTTGTAATGGGATTTGGGGAACCTAGGGGTGGAATAATATGGTTTGGATATTTGTCACCTCCAAATCATGTTGAAATTTGATCCCCAGTGTTGGATGTGCAGCTTGGTGGGAGGTGTTTGGGTCATGGGGGTAGATCCCTCATGAATGACTTGGTATCCTCCCTGAAATAATGAGTTCTCACTTTAATTCCTGGGGGAGCTGATCGTTTAAAGGAGCCTGGTACCACCTCCTCCTGCTCTTGCTCCTTTCACCTGCTTTCAGATGCCTGGTCCCCCTTCACCCTTAATTGGAAGCTCCCTGAAGCCCTCACCAGAAGCAGATGCTGTTACCATGCTTATAGCATGAAGAAGCATGAGCCAAATAAACCTCTTTCCTTTACAAATAATTACCCACCCTCAGGTACTTCATTTATAGCAATGCAACAAAACTAACACAAGGGAAAAGCCTTTTTTTGGTGACTCCACCCCCACGTTGTTGTTTTATCTTATACTAGAACGCCTAGTTCTACTTTCTTGCCTTAGAAATTGATGATGGGAATGGGATCACTTAGACTTAAAGAATGGCTGAGGTCCAGAATCCTGAGCATGTAGCTAGAAAAGTTTAGTTATCCCTAAATCCAGGGATGTTTGGAAGGTGGGGGCAGATCAGAACATGCAGTGGTATGTCTCTTCCCCTTTATTGGCTTGGCAGAAATTTTAAGTTTTAATGAATTTAAACCTAGTTAGACTAAACTTTCCTCAGCGTTAAAAGCTGAAATATCAAAGCACTGTCCAGGGCTTGAGCAATGTTTATATCCCAGTAAGATAAGCCATAAACCCCTTTTGCCCTATGACCGGGGCTCTCATGCCACACAATCTTTTTAATTCTCAAGAGATCCCCCCAAATGAATTACCCATTAATTATGTTTGAAGTAAAACTTCTGTCTAAAAATCCAAAGTGTTCCTATTGATTAGTTAATACAACCTAAAGTTGGGCTTTTCAAATAGGGAACTATTAAAGGAAGAAAAAAAAAAACGCTTTTTTTCCTTCTATTTTCAAAGACGGAACACTTTTGACGCCAGATTCTCTGGCAGACACTAACTGGATGTGCTATGATTTAACTGAATTCTGACACTATTTACCTAGAGATAACATCAGATCCCACAGATTAAGGGATCAGTCCCACAAGACTGCCCCCCTCATTTCAGATGCTTGTCACAAGTAGTAGGTTGTCACCAACACTTCTAATCAACTGGCTATGAATCAGAGGTTCCCATGGCCCCTCCTCAGGTTCAGTTAATTTGCTAGAGTGGCTCACAGGACTCAGAGAAACACTCACTTTCATTTACCAGTTTATTATAAAGGATATTACAGAGAATACAGATGAAGGAGCCTGGTACCTTTGCTTTTTCTATTTTTAGTAGAGACAGGATCTCGCTAGTGGAAGAGATACAGAGGGCAAGATACGTGGGACAGGGAGCAAGGCTTCCACACCCTCGCCAGCCACACCACCTTCCAGGCACTTCCATGTGTTCATAATCTGGAAGCTCATCACATCTCATTGTTCAATATTTTAATAGTTCTGATGTCCTATTTCACAGTAATGTGACTATAGTCAACAATAAAGTATTGTATCTTTGAAAACAGCAAGAGGAGAGGATTTTGTACATTCCCACCACAAAGAAATGATAAATGTTTGAACTGGTGGATATCTTTATTATCCTGATCATTACACAATGTATACACATATCAAAAGATAACACTGGCCCGCTCATAAATATGTACAATAATGTGTCAATTAAAATTTTACAAACATTTGGTGGCACCTGTGGCTCAAAGGAGTAGGGCGCCAGCCCCATATGCTGGAAGTGGCAGGTATAAACCCAGTCCTGGCCAAAAAAAAAAAAAACCCTGTAAAATTTCACAAACATGTAAAAGACTTTTATAGAGCTTAAACTCTAGCCCTATCTCCCTACCTTTCCTGGAGGTTGTGAAAGTTCTAATCTTCCAAATCTCTAATCAGTTGGTCTTTCACCAGCCCCATCCCATCCTGGGCTATCTAGGGGTCCCATTCTAAGTCACCTCATTAGCATAAAATCAGACGTGATCAAAAGGGGCTGATGACAGCAGGCTGGGCACAGTAGCTCATGCCTGTAATCCTAGCACTCTGGGAGGCCAAGGTGGGTGGATTGCTTGAGATCATGAGTTCTAGACCAGCCTGAGCAAAAGCGAGACCCTGTTTCTACTAAAAATAGAAAAAGCAAAGCAAGACAATTGCTTGAGCCCAAGTTGGAGGTTGCTGTGAGCTATGATGCCACAGCACTCTACTCAGGGTGACAGCTTGAGACTCTGTCTTAAAAAAAGGGGGGGGGGCTCATTATAAATAAAAGATACTCTTATCATGCAGAAAATTCCAAGGGTTTTAAAATCTCTGTGACAGGAACTGGGGACAAAGAAAAAATATATTTCTTTTCTTTCTTTCTTTTTTTTTTTTGTAGAGACAGAGTCTCACTTTATCACCCTCAATAGAGTGCCATGGCATCACACAGCTCATAGCAACCTCCAACTCCCGGGCTTAGGCAATTCTCCTGCCTCAGCCTCCCCACAGGCGCCTGCCATAACGCCTGGCTATTTTTTGTTGCAGTTTGGCTAGGGCCAGGTTTGAATCTGCCGCCTTCAGTATATGGGGCTGGTGTCCTACCCACTGAGCCACAGGCGCCACCCAACAAATATATTTCTTATTACACTACGAGACTGTTTCCCTCAGTATGACTTTAAAAGGGTTCAATTTTATGATGCTCAGCTTCCCCCCACGAGCAGGGTAAAACTATCGCTAGTAACGAGGTACACAGCAGTTGGCTTGCTGATAGTCAGCTCTCATGACATTAACATTTCCAATATCCTATTACCAAGCATAGCATTAACAGCAAGGACACAGTGCAACTCATAAGCTAGACGTAGAAGAATATTAAAACTGGACAGAAACAGGGTGGTGCCTGTGGTTCAAAGAAGTAGGGCGCCAGCCCTATATGCCGGAGGTGGTGGGTTCAAACTCAGCCCCGGCCAAAAACTGAAAAAAAAAAAAAAAACTGGATAGAAACAAAGCCATAAGCCTGGCAAACGGACAACCCTCACTAAGGGTAACTGAAAAGGGGGGATGCAGTGTTCACTTCTCTAAGATATTTTAGCAATCTGGAAACAGCTTCTCCCACTGTAGTTTAAAATCTCAATAGTAAATAGATTTGCACATTGTGTTTTTCTATTAAGACATTAACTGTTCAATATACCAAACTCATCTTTTTTCTCTCTCTGAAGGATTGGTTTAAGAATAGAACCAAATTGAGATGTCAGAATGCTTTAGTTTCCAGAAATATGCCACCCATTGCCATGGGCCATCTTGTTATATCTTGGATGGGACCTTTAATGCCATCCTTATTCTGAAGCTCTACTGGAGTTAGGTTCTTCTGGTGCCACTGCAGCCCAGAACAACCAGGGTACCTATGCAATCCTTGCCTTGTCTGCCTGTGTTTTCCTTTGGCCTGGCTTTGTTTGGCCTGGTATGGGCCCCTGTCATCAGCATCCATTTTGTAGTTTCCATTTTCTAAGGTCTGTTTTTTATGACAGTTTTTCTCAAGGGTTTTTCTGACAAATTCAAATTCTGCATAGCACATCATCAAGAGCAGTTTTATCAAATGCTTGTTAAATGAATTGAAAAAATAGGAACAAATTTGTATATCATTTTTTGTAGGGCACATTTATATTTATAAGATGTAAATTCACTGAGCAGCTACCTCTTGGCATACACAAGGACCCCCACAGATACCAAAATCAATGAATTCTTAAATCCTTCAACTTGACCATGCAGAACCTACTTATATGAGAAGTTGGTCCTACGTATCTGCAGGTTTTGCACCCCATGAACACTGTATTTTCAATCTGCATTTGGTTGCAGATGCAGAACCTGCAGATATTGAGGGCCAAACTATATTTATTTTTAAAAATCTGCATAAATGTACCCACATATTTCAAATTCATGTTGTTCAAGGGTCAACTGCTATTTGTTTTGTGTGTCAAACGGAGTATGGGTAATAATTACTAAAGTCATCATAAGAGAATTATAAGGAAGCCTCATTTTATGAGATAACATCCCCAAGTCACCATCAATAGGCCCTGCACATCTCAAATACATACATGTACAAAATGCAGGCAAGGAAAGTCCCTTGTAAGGGAACACTGTGTTTCAAGACAGAGCCCATTTCCAAAGGAATCTTCCTTCATGGGCTCTATGGGAAGGTGGCAGCCAAATATCTATCTGGTATGTTATAAAATCTGTTCACTATCCTCCCTTTTTATGTAGGACATAGGGAAATAGGAGCCATTCTGATCCAAAGGTCCTCTGCGTCAAAGGAAACACAAGAGATTTCCATCAAACCCACAGTGATGCTGTTTTTACTTTTCTTCCCTCTCCCCAGTCCAGGAGGCATATTATTGCACATTCCCCATTTAAAAGCTGACAATTATACATTAAAATGTATTTTGTCTTATTCAACATCCTTGAGAGGGCCCTCGTTCATGATGATTAAGCACTAAAAGGGAATCTTTTGGTTTAGTGCTGCTGGAAGCAAGGAAGGTAACAGTCACTTGATTAATGTTTCAGATTAACTGATTATCGAAAAGCAGCAGTCTTGGCTGGGATGGGGGCTCATGACTGTAATCCCAACACTTTGGGAGGCTGAGGCGGGAGAACTGGTTGAGCCCAGTAGTTTTAGGCTGCAGTGAGCTATGGTCTGCCACTGCACTCCAGCCTGGGTGATGGGGACCCTGTCTTCAAAAGAAAAAAAAGAAAAAAGCAGCAGCAGTCAGACCATCAGACCTCGGCTTTCTTCATGCTGTCTTCTTATGTGAAAGTGCCAGACTGGAAAACAACAAAAATAAAAAGATGGAGTGTGATGAGAATTGAGGAGTTATTATCAAAATTTTTAGGCATGATAATGGCATTATGGTTACATTTTTCAAAAATAATGTCTATCTTTAAGAGAACATGCTAAATTGTTTATAAATGAAATGATACTTGGGATGGTTTCAAAATAATTGGAGGGTGGTAGCAACCTCCTACAGTTGATAATTGTTCAAGCTGGGTGCTTGAGTACATGGGGGATCATTACACTATTCTCTATACTTTTACATATATTTGACCTTGTCCATAATAAAAATTAAAGGAAAAAAGTGGCTATCTGCATTTCTTCTTTTCCTTTTTTCTCAGTTTTTTTTCTCTCCCTTTTGTATCTTCATCTGGAAATTAAAATACATGATAATTTGTGGTGGGCACCTGTAGTCCCAGCTACTTGGGAGACTGAGGCAAGAGAATCACCTAAGCCCAAGAGCTGGAGGTTGCTGTGAGCTGTGACGCCACGGCACTCTACTGAGGGTGACAAAGTGAGACTCTGTCTCTAAAAAAAAATATATATATTATAATTGAATACACCCCCCCCAATTTTTTTTGAGACAGTCTTAAGCTGTCATTCTGGGTAGAGTGCCATGGCGTCATAGCTCACAGCAACCTCCAACTCTTGGGGTCAAGCAATCCTCTTGCCTCAGTTTTATCTTTCCATTTTTAGTAAAGATGGGCTCTTGCTTTTGCTCAGGCTGGTCTTGAATTCGTGAGCTCAAGCTATCCACCCACCTTGGCCTCCCCGAGTACTAGGATTACAGGTGTGAGCCACTGTGCCTAACCAATTGAACAAAATTTTACCTCTAATAAAACCTCAAAAGTTTTAAATAAATAAATATGCTTTTGCTGTCCTTTTGTTATAGAAAAGTTAATTCGCTGAAATACTTCCATTTGTCAGGAAGTATACTGGGCACTAGGGATACAGAAATTAAAGTCATGCTGGGTATTAAGTGATACAGGGTATTAATACTAATTTTATTGCTTGAGATTGTGTTGTGGGTAGGTAGGAAACTGTATATATATATATATATATATATATATATTTTTTTTTTTGCAGTTTCTGGCCAGGGCTGGGTTTGAACCCTCCACCTCTGGCATATGGGGCTGGTGCCCTACCCTTTTGAGCCACAGGCACCACCCAGAAACTGTATTTTTTAGAGATGCATATAGAATATTTAGGGTGGACATGTGGTATTTGTAATTTACTTTGAATACATCAGCAGAAATAAACATACTTGAAGGAAATATGTCAAAATACCAAGAACTGTTATATCTGGGTAATAAGTATACAGTATTAATTATACTTTTCTCAGGAGCTAAGCTATGGGTTTACATGGTCATACACAGTGATAAAATGGACACTAGAGGTTTAGTAATAAAAAACTACCTAATGGGTACAAGTCTATTGAAATAAAAACTTTTAAAATTTATACTATCCTCTTTAGTTTTCTGAATAAAATATTTTCATGATAAAAAGGGAAAGAAATCTATGTGTGTGTTGGAGGGGAGGGGAATTCTTTTTAGGAGCTCAGTCTAATGAAGGAGATAGGTAAAGAGATAAACACAATCCAGAATGACAGAGGGATGCTTGGGGTGCTCTGGGCATACAGAGGAAATCTCAAAAGCAGATTGATTTGGGGCACGTAGTTGAGGAATAGTTGACCACAAAAAGGTGACTTTTAAGCCAGTTCTTTTTAAAATCAGTTGATTATAAAAGTAATGCATGCTGCTATTGCAATAAGTAAGCCAAGCTAGATAGAAGGAGAGGCTGGCATTGTAGGCAAAGGGACTTTCTGTACCAAGTAACACAGTCAAGAGAAACAACATGGAATACCAAGGAGATGTAGTTGTCAGGCTACAGAGGATGGTACGAGAGAATGACATGTGATTAGAGAGGCATCAATTGGGGTCTGAACTTTACTCTGAAGGCTATGGAAAGCTACTGAAGGATTTTTACTAGAGGACTGACATGCTCAAGTTTGTACTTTAAGAAAAGTCTAGTTTTCCAGCAGTAAGGAAGTAAGGTAACATTGAGGGCCAGGAATCCTAGGAGATACCAGAGGAAGGTAGCATCTGTGTAATGTGTCAATCCCAGAGAAGAACCCTCTGTAAATCATCCAGGAGTGTCACAAAAAGGTGGCTTTTTGTGTTGCAGTACTCCAGACAAGGTGCCGTCTGTAAATTGGCAGCCAGCCTGAAAGGCATATATATATATATATATTTTTTTTTTTTTGAGACACAGAGCCTCAAGCTGTCACCCTGGGTAGAGTGCTGTGGCATCACAGCTCACAGCAACCTCCAACTCCTAGGCTCAAGTGATTCTCCTGCTTCCACCTCCCAAGTAGCTGAAACTACAGGCACCTGCCACAGTGCCCTGCTATTTTTTGGTTGTAGCCGTCATTGTTGTTTGGCAGGCCAGGCTGGATTCGAACCGCCAGCTCAAGTGTATGTGGCTGGTGCCGTGCCGAGCCTGAAAGGCATATTTTATGATATGCCTTTTTGAAAATTGTATAGCGGTGCTACTGGACATGAGAATTACATAAAAGGGCTTCCACTGGGCTGATACAGCCCTGTAAGGTTTACTTTGGTGCCACATATCTTGTAGCTTGATCCCTAAGTTGGTCTTGTGCCACATGCCTTATACACCTATGTACAACTCATCCGGAGTTGGACTGCTTAGGTTTAAATTCCAACTGTGTGACCTTGGGTGTGGTGCTTAACAATCTGTTCCAAACCTTCATTTCTTTATCTGTAACATGAGCCCTATAGGTGTTATATAGATGAAATAACAGTAATGAGTATAAGGCACTTATCAAGGTGCCTGGCAAAAGTCAGTGAGTGTTCTAAAACTTTTCACTATTATCATTGTTTTTAATAAAGTTCTTTTTTTCTTAGAGACAGAGTCTCACTTTGTCGCCCTCAGTAGAGAGCTGTAACATCACAGCTCACAGCAACCTCCAGCTCTTGGGCTTAGGCGATTCTCTTGCCTCAGTCTCCCGAGTAGCTGGGACTAGAGGTGTGCCACAACACCCAGCTGTTTTGTTTTTTTTTTTGTTGTAGCAGTTTGACCGGGGCTGGGTTTGAACCCACCACCCTCGGTATATGGGGCCAGTGCCCTACTCACTGAGCCACAGGTGCCACCCAATAAAGTTCTTCTAAAACAAGTTTTAACAAGTAAAACTAGGCTCGACGCCTGTGGCTCAAGAGGCTAAGGCGCCAGACACATACACCTGAGCTGGCAGGTTCAAATCCAGCTTGGGCCTGCCAAACAACAACGACGGCTGCAACCAAAAAATAGGCAGGCGTTGTGGCAGGTGCCTGTAGTCCCAGCTACTTGGGAGGTGGAGGCAGGACAATCACTTGAGCCTAGGAGTTGAAGATTGCTCTGAGCTGTGATGCTACAGCACTCCACTGTGACAGCTTGAGGCTCTGTCTCAAAAAAAGTAAAACTAGTTTTAAAGCAAGGT